>VWZW01002780.1:771301-784045 GCA_013397115.1 Edolisoma coerulescens
GGCGGCCCCGGGGGCGGAGCGCGGCCGGGCGGGGGCGGGGGCCGGTGGGGAACGCGGGAATGGGAATCGCCTCAGGCGTTCCTGGAGCCCCCGCGGGCAGGGAAAACATCCCGGCTACGACCCAAACTTGCCATTCTTGTCGCACTTTCCTCACGGGCTGGAATTCCCATCGGTAGAACTGTTAACTCTGAAGCCTAGCGATGGCGGCTGTGGTATCAGGCACTACATTTCTACCGGTGAGAAGACAAAAACTGAGGTAGTGACTGCGATCTAAGTCGCTCGCATGAAGGAGGTCTGATGAAGAGGTTATGGTGGACCCTCTTGGCTTTAAAACCCTCCAGACCCCAGAGAGACCTGACTGTGGTCTATTCCTTGCCAGGAAACCAAAATAGCCTTCAGAAATGATGTCCTAGACAGAACGCACAAAATAATTGCTTTAAAAAAAACATTTTAAACATTATGTCTGACATAACTAACAAGATGCTTCCCTAACAACCAGCAAAGATGGCATGATTTAATAAGTGCCTGAGCACAAACACAGGGGTCTTGCTGGGCCCCAGGAGAGAGGCTCCTTGTGAGGGGAGGCCAGAGCAGGAGCCGCCTGAAGGCACTGGGTTTGCAGGGTTTCTGTCTTCAGGGAGTACCTCTGAGCTGGGGACACCCCTCAAACTTGGGGGTGCACATGTCTCTTCACCCTGCTACGTCCCTCAGAGCACTGCTGCTTTCTGCTCAGTCTCATTGTGCCTTTGTGTTTGATGTGCAGCGCTTTGACAGCTTGGACACTGCCCACACAGCACAGGGATTGTTTTGTCCACTTGTAAAAGCTTTTTGCAGGTCTGGTGATCTTCAGCGTCTGATCCTCAGCTCTGATCTTCAGTGATCTTCGAACTGGCTTCGTAGGTCACCCAGCCCTTGAACCAGCTTGAGCTTTATAACAGTTCAGCCACTTTAAAGGAGTCTGACAATTGATTTATTGCTACATTTTGCCCAGGGCAGTTGACTAGTTACCAGTATCACGAGAATGTAGAAAGCCAGGGAGCACAGTAGTGCTTTATAACTAGCATATAGCCACGGTGAGCATTTTAGGAACAATCACAGGAGAGACGCTGAGCAGGTGTAAGGAACACCTCTTCCTTCTGCAGATCAAAGATGCCATACAGCTTCTCCATTTTACTCAAATTGGAGCTATCTGCTAGGTAGCCCAGGGGACAATTCTACCCAACATCAGAGTAATTTTCTACCCTCATCTAGAATGAAAATATGTATTTGCCATCAAAACCCCAACTAAAATTATTGTTATGTAAGCCAGGCCCTGATTTAAGCCTTAAGCAAGGTATCAGCTTTGTGTAGGCAACTAGAAATAATCAACAGCATAACAAAATCCCAAACTCATTACAAGTATTTCGAAGACAGCCTAGCAGGCTTGACACCTACAAAAGTCTTTCTAGCTCCTTGCAATCCTCTTGTTGCTCTGGG
Organism: Edolisoma coerulescens; assembly: GCA_013397115.1. NCBI lineage: Eukaryota > Metazoa > Chordata > Aves > Passeriformes > Campephagidae > Edolisoma > Edolisoma coerulescens. The sequence goes on from VWZW01002780.1 coordinate 772,778, forward strand.
ACAGGTGATCTCTGCCTTTGCCAAAACCTGACTTCGTGTCAACCCAGCATGGGTAGAGCTTTTCTCTCAGTCTGGTGACTGATGCTCAGTCTAGAAAACCACTGTGATCTCACAGCCCCATAAAGCACCAACGCAGAATGCAAGTGATCAAGGGCACATATCTGCACCTTTGATGCAAAGGACACATTATGGCTCAGGCTCACTGGGGCATCTGGTATAGATCACCTGATTTGGCATCCCATAACCGCAGCCACAAGTGCAGAGCCACTGTTCAATCCTAATTTCCAAAGGCTTTTCCAGATTTCATGCCACCCCTGAAATGCCAGTGTTTACATACAAGCCCTTTCTTAGTCAGGGAGAACCAAAAGAAGGGATGCATCCAGGTAATTAGGAGACAGGAGAATATGTAGTGATTTTTGCTGTCTATCACTTTGTTTAGCCATCTTTCTATAATTTATGGAGCGAATATTTTTTGCTCTCCTAGTGCACTTCCCTTCCAGGTTTTAGTGTTGTATGGTCATGAATTGCTTGCACAACTTCCAGTGGGGGAGGTCTTTGTTATTTTAGATTTATAGATGGGGAAATAAGGAAACAGGAAAGAACTCCCACAAGCACACGGAGGTGGAAAGGAAGAGCAGATGCTGTGCTTTATCTTGTTTTCTGACATGTGGATCTATCTCACTCTCTCACAGCAGTCATGAGAGCACATTTATCAAGCACAATATACATACTCTACTACTCTTTCACCATTTTAAATTCAAAACAGTGCATCCTCACACAGTGCAATTGATCTAAAGAAACGAATTTAATCTTTTCAGTACCCTCTTTTCTAAAAAGGGAATTTTTAAAAGTAAATTTATCAATTTATGTATTGATTTATTTATTCTTAAAGCAAGAGCAGCACCGAAACACTGAAATCAGCTGTTGTCCAGGGGAGCCAGGTAAAAACATGCCACCCACAAACAAAATCCTCCTTGTTTGAATAGGCAGCACTCACCCAGGTGCTTCTCCACTTCAGTGTGGAATAAAGAGCATGGATGGCCCATGCTGTGTTCCCAGGATGTGTGTGAATTTCATTCCCTTTAACAGCGCTAATGTACCCAAATCCTCACAAATGGCTCTCTGAACGCTGTTCATAATATCAGAAATGGCACAATAAAGTGACATCCAAATCTGACTGTGCTGCCAGTGCAGCTTCTTTTATGCACAGCATGTTGTGTTGTGACCTGAAGCACTCTCAAAAAGCAGGGAGAACATCTGCAGTTCTTATCAATTAATATTTCTGCAGCACATTGACCTACTCCATGCTGTGCATGGGCAAAATGGTCCAAAATGAGTGTATATGAGCAAATTATATCTAATCAGCAGCCAGTTACCTACAGCCTTAGCTAAACTCAGTCCACATACCCTTGCCCCTTCAGCACTGCCCCAGCTCCTCCCTTGCCCTGACTTGGAGTGCTAACAATGGGATCATGACCTTTTGAGAGGGTGGAAACTTAAGGAAGTTGGCTTCCCTTCACTCCCCACATCACAGCAGAGACATGGGAAATGGAGGAGGGGACTCCTGTGTTGGCTGGAGGAAAACAGAACACAGGAGCAGCACCCACCCACCTGAGATCCCATGCCCAGGTTGTACCCTGCCTGCTCCCCAAATCCTGCCTGCTCCCCCATCCTGTCTGCTCCCACATCCTGCCTACTCCCTGCACTTTTCCTGATGTCTCTGCCCCATCCTGGGATGGGAGCCAGCATGGCATGGTGTGTACCAGCCTCTCTCACTGTTTTGAGTCAGAACCTGGAATGCTGTAAGCACAGGTCAGCCAGTCCCTGCTTCCAGCATAGTTGTGAGCAGAGAAGTTTGGGGTCTCTATTTTTTTTTGTTCCTAATCAAAGGAACTTACTGCAGATTTCACCATCCCAAAACTGTGCCATGACATTTTTCACAGCTTGGAGAGGATCACTCAAGTTTTGGCCCCTGTTCCCACTGCCTGTGACAGGTCACAGGGGCTGGCTGGCACTTGTCAGTGGAGATTCCTCCTCCTCGGATGGTGCTGACGTGGTGGAACCAGGCTGGGGCTGCAATGGCAGGAGTGGTGCTCCCTGGACAATGGCAGGCCTGGGAACTGTGCACAGCCACACCTTACTCTAGACAAACTTTGAGAGGAAAAGCAAACTGAGTTTATTTGACTAACTGCTTAACAAATCAGCACCTGTTTCTTCGAGGAGGAAAGTGGGAATGGGTTAATACGCCAAATAGTTTGGAGACAAAGTGACTTTTAACATTTAGACGGACCTTCATTATTGTTTCCTGGTTCCCTCCAGGCAGCAACCTTCCCTCTCCAGTCAGTGCCAAAGACAACTTACACGCTGCCTGGAAAGGGGATGCAACCTTTTAGAGAAACTTCATCTTTGGCTTTGCTGTCTTTGAAACGAGCGTGAATTTGCAGTGACTTCCCCTTTTCATCCCGCTCTCTGGAGAGAGCTCTGTTCAGAGTAATTCCATCTTTATTGCTTTCTGAATCTCCATCCTCAGGCCTCAAGTTTTGATCCACCTATAGCGACGGTTGTCAAGGAATAGCCCTGGAGTGGTTCTCCTGGTTGGCCAAACCCAAGCAGCCCAGCTAATAATACCAGGTCAGCTGCAAATAAATATCACAGCATAACGTAAATGCAAATACCTCTCCTCTTGCCAAAAGTTAAGAGAAGTTTCATCACCTCCAAGGATATATGATATTCATAGGGTTTTAATAACATTTCACTTCAGAGCTATTCATTACAGGAGCTCTAAGTGAGCTCTGAGTGAATGAAGCTCATTAGCATCTTGATACAGGCTAGACACGGTGGCAGGCAGACAGCCACGGGGACTAAAGTGCATTTGAAGTAGATGACTCCTAAACTCAGCATGCCAGGATGACAGATGGGACACTCTGGCCATGCAGGCATTCTTGGTTGTTGCAGTTTTGTTCCCTGCTGCTAAACATGGCAAAGGAAAGGTTTCCCGAGTCTCCAGCTGACAATTCCTTAAATCCTGTCCAGCCTCAGGTGCACAAAGCAACCTCTGCTCCCAGGCAGCCAGATGGGAGCTGCAATCCAGGCACTCCCTAATTAACTTTGGGGCTTTTTTTCCTCTGTAGGTTGTTTGTGGGAGAAAGGGAACTGACAGCATGTTTGTTTACATGAGATTGATTCAGCCTGGCAGTTCTCTGGGTCTATACTAAGAATTTTGAAGTGTCTTTGGGTTTTTTATCATCATAGAAGGAGGAGAAGGTGACAATCCAAGGGGATTTCTAGATGCATCTAAAGAAGTTATTATGTAAGTTACTGCAAGTCATACACAGATGGGCTGCACAAGAAACAAAACTGATGGGGGCAAACTAATCTGAGGCCTTGGTTACCGAGCAGTGCTGCAGTGTATCATTAACTTCAAACACAGCTACAGCAAACGCTGACCTGCAAGCATCTTCTCTAAGCCCTGGGGACTCGCTTGTGTGCATAAAGCCACACAACATACATAAAGCAACTGCTGGGTGGATCCCTCTGCACAGATGAAAATGCCAGCCATCTGTACCACCTTATCAAGATTATAAAGAAGAAGGATGTAAAGAATCTGCAGTAAGAGATAGCAAAAAAAAAAAAAATGTCCAGGTATAAAACTAACAGGTAGGAAAGAGAAAAATACTTGAGTGACAGATCAAAAGTAGGTTCACCCTGCAATCCAGAGACGTGAAACAGCTTTTACACAAGTTCACCAGCTGTCCCTAGCAATCAAGCTGTGACAGCACTTAGGCCATATTCTACTGAGACCCCAGCTAGACACCAAGCAGGCCAGCAAGTGCCAAACTCCGTCCTGCTACAGAGGACAAAAGCAGGTCTAGGAAAGAGCAAATGGAAAAGGGGCAGGGAAGCTGTACCAACTCACCATGTCTGAACATAGAGAGGATAGAAAGGATTAGAGAGAAAGGAGGCAGCCAAAGTACAAAGGAAAAAGGGTCATGAAATAATTTTTTCCTTCCAATGTACTAAGTCTGGAAGGCATGAAGTGATGAAGGAGAGGAGATGCATGAGAGAACACATGAAGGAGGGTAACTTTGAATCAGGGTGGTCTTAAATGTAAAGGATGAAGCACATTGCCCATACCTGTCACTGAAGGGAGATGTCTCTGGATGAAGAACTTTCTAAAAATTACTTTGAGGCCCCATTGCTTCAGGCATCAGAGCATTTTGCAAAGAAACGGACACTTGGTGTACATCTCACAGGCTGCAGCTTCACTGCAGAGATAAGAGCTGGGCAGAGCCGCTGCAAAACCGAGCATGGAAACCCACAGAGGTGCACCCTGCTAATTTGCATCAGAGATTGTTTTTTAATTATGATTTGTTTAATCCTATCCCAGATGAACACGCAGAGTCCTCCCCCTGGTGGCAAGTAAAAAAGCCATAGCAATGACTTTTTAGTCATGTCAATCTAAAGCTCTAAATTAAATGAGCATCAGATAGGAACTATTTCTTATTTGATCAACTGATAGAGCTGGGGAAAAAAAGGAGTATTTTGCACGACACAAATCCTTTTCTAAGGCTTATGCAGATTTACTTTGAGGCTGATATGACTTGAGAGTAGCTGCTGAGTTCAATTCCATCATTAATTTATTAGATAATTTGCAAGAGAAGCAGAGGATAAAGCCTGTAGAGTAACTTTCAGCAGCTGAGCAGGGTAATTGCAATGTGCAATAATCCCATTATTTCTACTGAGTCCTTGTCTTTTAGTGCCCAGTTGAGTCTTGGTGCCTAAAATTCTTTAGACAGGCTGGTCTGGAAAGTAACTAATGCTGCTGAACAGTAAAAATGGACTCAGTAGACAAGTTGGGTTTATTGTATAAAACAATTTTCCCCACCTAATGTCCTCAGATAGCTCTTCAAAAAGCATCTGTAGAAAAATATCTCCATGTTTGTTATGGGAAGTTATGGCAAGTGTCTTTGGGACAGAATTTTTGCTTTAGATGACTAATTTGGTGGCTGAGGGGAGAGCAGCAGTAGGTGGTGTTTATTTTGGCTTTACTATGGCTTTCAACACTGTCTCCCAAAGCATCCCCATAGACAACCTGATGAAGTACAACGTAAATAAATGGGCAGTGAGGTGGATGGAAAACTGAACTGCTGGGCTGAAAGGAGCTCATCATTAGTGGAGTACCCTTGGCTGGTGCTTTTTAACACCTAACTCTGAGCAAACTGGCAGATGATACAAGGCTGAGAACAGGAGCTGATATCCAGGTAACAGTGATTGTGCTGCCACTGAGGAGCTCAACAGGCTCGAGAAATGGGCAGAGAGGGTTGTCAGGAGGCTCAAGAAAGCAAAATCCAAAGTCCTTCACCTGGGGAGGAACAACCTATGCAGCAGTACAGTCTGGAAATCCGTGTTGCTGCACAGGAGACTACGGGAATCCAGGTGGAGAACAAGCTGACCATGAGCCAGCAATGCACCCATGTGACAAAAGCCCACAGTATGCTGGGCTGCGTTAGGAAAAGTGTCCCCAGCAGGTCAAGAGGGGTGATTTTACTCCCCTCTATTCTTTCCAGTTCCAGTAAATAAACATATTGCCTTCAACAGTGTGGATAGTGTAAGAATGGCCGAATTGTAATTACATGGAAAAACAACTGATGTCTTTTAATTATAAAAAGGAGAAACCTTCAGCTGTGACAGTCAACATCAATAACCACTGCAACACAAACAAAAATATATCCCCCATGCTTAAGAATGTAAAGCTATGCCCTTAGCCACAAAACACTCTCTGCATGCTTATGTTTAAAAAGGTTTATTTTCACCCTGGTACAAAAATACAGTACAATGTGATGGCAAGGCATTCGCCAAAAACATTCAAAGAATAAAAGGGGAAACCCCATAAAGCTTCAACATAACCCACCCTCACTTGATGGAACAATCAAAAGGTGAGTGCATAAGGAAAAAGTCAAATTTCTGCCCAAAGGCAAATAAAGATGAATCACACAGTTTTACACAAAAATACATTTGCAGAGCTGATAATTCACATGCTAGTTGGACATTCATGAAATGTATTCTACTTGGTGTAGTGGCAGAATTCATGGGTTTGGATATCTAGAAAACAACTGGCCCAGGAACATGCCCCAGTAATGGGAATGCCCAGTACAAACTATGGGATCACATAATACCAGTGAGAAAAGAGAGATTCAACCCTGATTAAGTGTCAAAATGATGGCTACTTCTAGTTTTTCCCATCACATTGTCCTCAAATAGTGTTTTCCCTACACACCTCCCTTTTAACATCAAATATTAGTGGTTGCTCAAACACATGAAGAGATGTGTTTGCACATTACCCAGTTGCAAAGAACCATCACAGTGCAAACTGCCAGGCAGAGAAAACACCGTAACTGTTGTGTGTGTGTGAACTCCAAACAGGGTTTAACCTAACATTGTTGACAGGGGAATTATGTCCCTTCAGTGCATCTACATTCTTGGTCTGTTTAATCATTTCCTCTTAGTTTTGAAGCAATGAAAAGGTGTCCTTCAGTGTATTCATTATAGTTCATCTCCCAGGTGCTTTTGTTTGAAAGCATCGCCTGTCAGCTTCTCCTGGGCCTCCTTCATTCCTTGGACAACTGAAAGATCACACAGAGAGATACCAACTATTAATCTCAGGGTGAAAACATCAAGGTGAACTGGTAATGAAAGTGTTTTAAAACAACACAATCACAGAATGTAGATCTACAGATTAATCTGTAAGAAAAAACCCCAGTACTGCACACTTTTCCCAACTATGTGTAGCTGGATCATGTGAATTCCACGATTTCCCACACCACAACTGGAGACAAAACTAGGTCCTGCAGACTTTTGGTAGGTATTAAGGTGAATTATGACTCTGAATATGGTTCCTCAGGCATTAGAGAACCACTCACTCACACTGTATTTAATCAATCCCAGTTATACTTTAAAGTACCATCATTTCTCTCCACTGCCAAAGCTTCATCTCACTAAAAATGCACTTCAAACTACTCGGCACATACCTTGATCAGCATTGGTATAGAAATACTTGTAGCTGGGGTTTCCTCTCTCATTTATGATTTCTGGATGGACTTTTCCACTGGGGTCTATGAAACAAGAAATCCAACAGGAAAGTTAGGTGGAAAGAGTAGGAACCCAGTGCTGTGAATGGACACAACAGCTGTGGATGCCTTACCCATGAAAAGGATTCTGGGAATGTAACCTCCATCAGGACTAAAGGCTTCATCCTTTGGCTCTTCATCATCCTACACAGCAAGGCAGGAGAGAGGGAAGATATTAGCAAGATATTTAACAAAACACAGTGCTTTTTACAGAAACAAGTTATTGCCTTCAGATTCCTTCTACCCTGAGCAATTTACATCTTGAACAGATGCTAAGTAACTGCAGTATCCTCCACTCTCAAAGAAATGAAAGTTATTTTTACCTACATAAGTATCCTTTGTGAAAATAATCATATTTTTTCTGGTCTGTCAATTTGCATTACCCACCCCACTCTGGTATAGGAATGTTTGATACTGAGAGAATGAACACAAATTCCTTTCTTGTGGGAACTGAATCACACAAGGTACAAACTATTAAAGAGACAATGGCAGAGAGCCAGGTTTATAAATGTAATTAAAATAGCCAGACTGAAGAAAAGCCTTTTTAAAACAATGAGTTCTATCAATCAATCCTGAATGCCTATTCAGGAGTGCAGGATTTAGGATGTACACAAAACAGGATGCAACCAGCTGAGCCAGATTCCAAATGCTTCATTACTAGGCAGAACATGGATACAGAGCAGAAGGCAGCCTACCTCAAGGTTGACCATAACAAAATTATGGGCAAGTTCAGAGATCTCCTTGGATTCAGCAAACTTTGGCTTTAAAGCTAAGGAAAAAAATAAAAATAAGAGGTATGTAAAAACAGTGGGAAATATTTCAGATTTTCAGGTCAGTATCAAAATCTCCACTTCATCCCTCCCTCTGGAGAGGTGACACTTTTCAATAAGCAGTGAGTAAATGGAATGTATGTATCCAACCCTTCCAGCCAGGCTCGCAACAGGAGGTACCTGAAGCAATTCTTGCTGGGCAGCCTTGGGATGAAGCCTGCCTAACAAACAGGTCAACAAACAAATAGGTGGTCATATTTGATCCAGTTCCACAGAAGCAGAAATCCTGTTGTAAACCACCACTCCCACTCAACTACCTCATCCTTTAAGACTTAGCCACACACCCAGCTTGTTGGTTTGCTATGGCACTGCCATATTATGCCACTCTTGATGAAATACAAATACCATTAGTTACAGTTTGGATGCAAGGTTCACGTTTCTCACAGCTACATGATTTGTATACAAAGGTTCATTAGAAATTTCAGCAAGCTCTAGTATTCAATGCACTTACCTTTGCAAGCTCCACACCAGGACTTGTGGATGATAACCATAAGAGGCAAACCACTAACAAAAAGAAGAAAGGAAATTGTCAAAGAAATTCTATTACACGTACATTTTAACAGTCAAGGCTTCCTCGAAAACTAAATGTAACAGGAAATAAGTGAGATGTAAAGAGATAATGGGGTGCTCTAAGACTGTCTTGCAAAAAGTTTTCCCAATCTTAGAACATGTAATATAATAATTTATTATAGCTGCCAGCCAATAACTGCTTGTGTAGAGGATGAGACTTTCTCTTATTAGTTTAGATTTCTCAGATACACAACTGGTCATGCTTTTTTTTCCTGGATTACTGGAAGTGGTTAATGACAGCAGCTGCTTGAGGGATCTCAGGATGGATTTTCGTGGCTGCTTAAGGCAATCCAGTGGGTGATAATCCATCCCCCTCCCCATTACAGCCCACATGTCTCAGTCACCTCCTGTGACTAAGGCCCTCCACTGAGCAACCACCAAACCCAATAACCCAGCAAACCCTCTGGCTGCCTGCATGGCCTCCTACACATTTGTTTGTTGAAACTGTGAATCCTGTGAAGGATATGTCAGGTGCCAGGACTAAGAAGGAGAGGAGGCCTGTGAGGAACTGCAGCCTTAATAAAATGCAATGCAAAGGACCAAAGTTATTTTTGCTTTCTCTCTTTCCAAATAATTCATTTAACTTTACAAGCTATGCTAGCCAGACATTTAAGTTTCCATAGAATAATGATATGGCTTCCAGAACAGTAAGAACAGCCTAAAACTAGGTGAAGGAGAGGAAGAAATCTGGAGAGAACACCCCATGTAGATACTTCTTTCCAGATATGCCAAGCAAAGCAAACTGTAAGCTTTCTCCTACTGTAAACTCTGAACCATATTAGGGGGTAAAAATAGTCAAATTTTCATACACAGAAACTACTAACACCTTCGCACGCAACAACAACAACTACATTAATTAGTAGCAGAACTGATGTATGAGTTTTTCTTTAGCTGTAAATAGATATGAAAGGAAATCTCTACTTAGCAGAGTTCAGTAATGAACTTTAGAACGGGGAAAGGGTGGAAAGGAAGCCATTAACATTTAGAATTGTTCAAACAGAAGTCTGCCATCTATAATTAACTGGTATGTCACCACCTTTATATCTGTTTGCAGTAAGGAGCAAGAATACACATTTCCCCAGTAGAGCTTGCATTGCATCAGTGCCTTCTCCCTGATGATGAAAAACTACTTCTTTTCATTGTTTCTATAGAATCCAAAATTATTTTGCTTCTTTCTTAAGGAGAGGCTGATTTAAGACTGGAAAATACAGATTGTTCTTATCATCAAGGATCAGTGATTCATGTTGAAAGAGTTCAATTGTCCGGTGGTCAGTACTGCAACACACTTTTAAACAAGAAATTTTAAAAGCAGATTTTAAATGAAAGTACTCACATCCTTGAGATACCAACTCTTAGTGAGAACTCACAGAGGTTTGAGATAATTGACATGTTTTCTCAGCTTTGCTCTCTTAACTTTGACTGGTAAGATAAACTTACTTACATTAAAACACTTTTGTAGTCATTTCTCAGTTCTGCAATGCATAAAACCCTTTAGCAGCTGGTGTGTCAGACAGACACTGTAAGTGAAGTAACCCTTCCTGCCCCACTTGACCATTTCCTCCCAGGGAGCACTACATGTACAATTAAAACCAAAAGCCACCATTTATTAGAATGAAGAATGAAGCATCCACCAGAAAGTGAGAAGTTTATATAACCTGTACCCAAAATTATTGGAAACTTAGCTACCCACCACAGCTGGTACAGACTTACGAGTTTCACACAGAACAGACACTGTCATTTTAGCTCATTTTTCATATGAGAGTACTCATTCTCAAGCAATTTGTGTTTTTAAGGGTGTATAAAGATGACCTTAAAGAAAAAAGACATGGCAAGTTATTTCAGTAAAATAGTCCTGCAGGTAAATTAAGACTTTACTCCATTTAAGGCACACATTTTATTATTAGACCTGAAACAGAGAAGTTTGAGTTTGTTAAGCCAGCACCCTTTTGCAGTGCAGAGTTGCAAATCTCTCTTGGGTTCAGTCAGATTTTTTGAAACAGTCACATCCTAAAAATACAGCCTGTTCCAGTTCTGGACCTGAAGTCTCTTCTGCAGTTTGACATTATCTGGAGGCAGCTCTGGGAAAACAATCTTCTTATTCCAGGCATACACATGCCAATGCGGAGGGAAAAGTTTTCACTACAGTCTTTTGCACTTTCATGTCACACTGTTTGATTACTGGGGTTTATGTCTCCACAGGAGACTTCACCTGTTTGGGGATGCACCAGCAGCTCTCCTTTTTGCAAGATGCCAATGGGGAGAACGCAAGGGTGGGAACTGCTTCCCTAGAGATCCTCCCAGCAAGGCAGCTGGCTCGGCTGCTGCAGGGACACGGCGCCCATCCTCCCGGAGCTGCTGCTGCCAAGGGATCCGATCCCCGACCGGCGGGGCGTGGGCCCTGCGGGGGCTGTGCCTGAAGGCACATTCCCAGAGTACTTCGGGGCCGGACCACCGCCACTGCTGGGTGGCACAGGTGACACTTCACTGGATGCTGCGGCTCAGGTACTGCAGGAACATGCTGGCCAGCCGGGGCAGGTTTTCATCGCTGGGCTGCATTTTGGTGTAGCTGATGAACTGCCTCCGCAGCCGGCTCAGCTCGGCCACGCTCACGGGCCGGCTCAGCACCAGCCCCTCGGCCACGCCGGGGACGCGGATGGTCTCGCCGGGCTGGGCCCCGCTCCTCTGCGCGGCCAGCACGGCGGCCAGCACGTCCTGCGTGGCGCGGTCCAGCCGGTGCAGGA
>VWZW01002780.1:784079-815777 GCA_013397115.1 Edolisoma coerulescens
CGCCCGGCCGCCCTCCGCCTCGGCCACGACGTGCGCCGGCCTCTCCGGGCCGCCCAGCGCCTCCCGCAGCTCGGCCGCCCGCCGGCTCTTGCCGCTGCCCGGCCGCCCGCACAGCACCACCAGCGGCATCGCCCCGCCAGCGCCACCCGACCCGGACGCGGGGCGACTGCTTCCGCCGGTCACACACACGCAGAGCCCGGGACAGGCCCGCACGGCCGCCCCCGCGCGGCCCCCGGCGCGCTGCTCCTCCCCACGGGCGCGGGGAATCGCCTCGCCCCAGCACGGCTCTGGCACAGCGACACCGTCCCGCGAGGCGTCCGCCTCAAAAACGCCATCGCAGCCGCTGTGGGAACGCCGGGACCCCGCCCTCGCCCGCAGGGAACTCAGAACCGAAAAGCCCCCAGCATCCCCCGACATTGTGCAGTTTACAGAACTGAAATCGAAGGCTGGAAACTTCCTAGCCCACCGGCTCTGGTGCATCTCACTTCATGCATCCCAGATAATTTCGTGTAATTTTTAATCTCCTGATTTATGGTCAGACTTAGAAAAAAAAAAGTACTTTTTAGGTTTATATTTTCTTTGCTATTATTAGTTTCTTCCCTATCCTTCAATTCAGTAACAGTCAAATGCTGCCCAGCTCAAATCAGGGAGCAGATCTGTGCATCAGCAATGGAAGGAGAGAGTGTAGCTCACATCCGTTCCATCCCTTGCTGCAGGGTCTTTTTGAGCAGGAACTTTCATCATGCCTAAACCTGAGAGCTCAGACCTTGCCATCCCCCCCACCCTCTTCTGTCTCATTTTAAAGCTTCCTCTGCTGCACTGCAAAGCAATGCTACAATTGTAACTGTAAATACTGAAATAATCTCTTTTTTTTTTTTTTCAAAAATTCTAAAATACCAAGTTATAAAAACTTGTAAGACTTCTGAAGTGTACCATCTGGGTTAACTCAGTCTCTGCACTTGAGTGTAGAACTCGCCAGATGGATCAGTTTGAGAGCAGAACTAAATTAAACAGCAAACCTGGAAGGCATAAGGAATTTCTGCTCATGTCAGCATTGTCAGATCTAGGTTATAAAGTTAAAATACAAGTAGAATTTATAAGCATGCCATTCTCCTTCTTGCATTTTAACAAGAAACAGAAGAAACTCTGAGAAAAAGAAAAGTCAAAATGTCATTTTTTCACCTTTTCACAGTGTTCTTTTTAGAGTTTAAGCTTAACCCAAATCAGGTTCTGTCAGTTCACTACAGTTTGAAACTTCCAGATTTTTTCAGCAGATGGAAACAAAATACCTCAAGCTGAGGCCTCATCTATACAGGCACAGGAAATTTTAGGGAAGCTCCTAGCACTGCTGAGTTCAAGGGGACTGAGCACCACTTACACATGCATTTGTGTGTTTGAGAACCGTATCTTTCTTTACTGTGATAAATAATTATTTTCTTGTTTCAAAGACATGCTCGGGCTTCAATCATTTAATTAGACTGCAGTGATTAAACCTAGGTGGTGCCTTGGCAAAATTCTGTCTTTTCTCTCCAATAAGCTGTAGGGATCTGAAGAGTGTCCTAAACCACCCTCATTCTTGTTAATGACTCTTTTCTGTGGTTAAATTTAGGGCTGAAATAGAACCTTTGTGAATGCTTCTGAAGACACATTTCTGTATTTAACACTAGCAAACATACCTGGCTGCTGCCTCTTTCTTCCCATCTTCTAGTGTTCTCCAATGAATATGATCTCCAAAACCTGCCAGAGAGAAGGGTTTATAAGTGCTGCATAATTTAACATGTCAGCTAACAGAGGAAAACAGCCCAACCCTCAAGAGTATTTTCAACTCATTTTATATTCTCTTTTTAAAGCCAACTATAGCCCCACTTCTGGAAAGACTTCTGCAAACACTTACAGCCCACACAGTCGTATGAGGAATCCCATTGAAATTAATTAACAAAAACATACCATGCTCACGAATATTTCTATATATGTATGTAAATGACACTAAAATCCCCCAAACAGATATTAAAATTGAAGTGCCTTCTGATTATTCTCCGTTCTTTTCCAATCTGTGAACATTTATTATCTGATGAGTGACAAATTAAACATGTCAGCATTTGGCTTCCTAAATCCCCCTGAAGGTGAACTAAACTCAAACTTAAAAATTCCTAGGCCAACATATGATCATTAATTGGTCTAAAGCTATTACGCTGAGTGTTCCTGATGATGATACTATCATTGAAGAGCAAGAAAGAACACCATTACACAGATTTCTGAGTGGTACAGTAACTGAACGATGAAGGAAATATTTTATCTGACATGCAGATAACAAGTCTTGTTATGTCAATTGACTTAAGAGTGAGTCAGTGTATGTTTAACAGCTGCAAAGCAGCGATTGCCAGGGTTGGGGTTTTTTTTGGTAGCCAACACAGCACGTGGCCAAAAGCCACCTGGAGAGCTGAGATGAAGGAGATCCAGGAGCTGCACAAAGAGGAACTCTCTTGGAACACCTTGGCTCCAGTAATTAACAATTACTGTGCTGGATGGCCAAACATGAGCCTCGGCTTGCCCCTTCCCATCCCTAAGGGCTTGGATGTCAGCAACCCGCCGTGCCGAGGGTGCTGAGGGGAGCAGATTCGGGAGCTACACAGAGATCAGGAGCCACAGACTGCCCAGTGCTGACGCAGGGGAAAGTGGACATTGTCTCCAGTAGACAACTATGGCAAAGAAGCTGGAGAAAGCCTAAACCAGCGTCAGCCAAGTCCCGCGGGCACCTCAGTTCAGCATCCGGGAGGTGTGCACAGCGGCACAGTGTTTGTGTTAGCTGATCTTCCCTGCCGATATGAGCAGCTGTGAACATACGTGATGCAACACATCAAACACAGCAAACACATCTCATCAAACAGATGAGCTCGAAGCGGGGTGGGGACGCCTCGTCCATCCCTCACACCCACACAGCAGCTGCTGAGGCAGCCTCGCACACAGGGCTACGTTTGTACGAGCTCAACGTCCCAGAGCAAAAACCAGCTGGATTAGCACAAGTCCCGTTTACCCAGAATATTGACACGTCAGCTATTTCAGTCAAAGGCCAAAACGTTAGAACAGGGAAAACCTTCTATTGTTCTAGCTGGGAAACATTTTTCAAAAGCTTTTCTATATTTAAAACAAACCCCACTTTGTGTCGAGCTTCAGTACGTTTTTAAAAACATTGCCCAATATATTAGAGAGTATTTCTTTTGAATGAAAGTCATCTGGGGAATTAAAAGGTGAATGGCTGGCTGGGATCCACACCACAGCTCTGCTGTCATTGATCAAATTGGTTACAACCAGCTCTGAGGAGGAGATTTACCTCTACGGCAAAGCCACCACCTAGGGTGAAGCTCAGGCCCCGGGTGAACAGGGCTATTAGACACGGTAATTAGACAAGGAGCCCGGGCGAGCCAAGAGCGAGGTGAGGAGCGGTCACGAAGGGCAAGGGAAGCCGAGGGCGGAGGGAAGGGCCATTCATCGCCTGCCAGGAGCCCAGCGGAGGCTGGGCAGGCACGGGGCGCTCGGCACGGGGGGCACCGAGGGGCTGCTCCCCCCGGGCTCCGCGGAGCCCCTCAGAAGGGGTTCGGCCAGAACCGAACCACGACGGCGGAGACCCCGCAAAGCCCCGCCGCACCTCCAGACCCCGAAGCTGCGCTCTCTGCCCCCACCCGGCGGGCCCCGGGGGCTGAGGGGACCGGACCCGCCCCGAGTGGGGACAGAAGTTGAGTAAAGCCCGAAGAAAGCGTTTGTCTGACCCTTTCCGAGCCCTCCCGCGGCGGAGGCGGCGCAGGCCGCCAGCACCAGGCACAGGCAGAGGACAGAGGCTGCCGCGGGCTGAGCCTTCATGGTGTCAGCGCGGGCAGCGGCGGCACCCGGGAACGGCCCCGAACCTCCGGACAGGACAGGACAGGACCCGCTTAGCTGGATTTTTTTCCTNAAAGCCCAGGAAGTGATGTGTGGCGGATGTGGGCGGTGCGCCGCCCTCACGGCTTGTCCCGAGGGTGCTGGGGGGGGGCACCCGGCGGGAAGGGTGTTGGGGGGTTCGGGACGAGCTTGGCTCCTTACGGGGAGCCGGCAGCCCCAGGGCAAGGGTCATCGTATCGGGGCCCCAGAGCCCTGGGTAATCTCCCTGGGCAAACCCCAGCGTTATCCCGACGGGAGCAGACAGCTGTGGGAGGAGGCTGGTTCCGGGTTTATTTTCTCCTTCCCAAATAAACCCTTTGTCGCGCTGCTCTCCGGAGTTGCCCAGCTGTTGGGAAGGCAAAACCGACCGCAAGCACAGCGTGTGAGGGAGGTTTTGCTGAGGGGGACAGAGCGAGTGGTGACGCGTTTGGAAGCGCCGCGTCCCGGGTTTGGGTCACCGGGCACCACTCCCTACCCCGGGGCACCGGCCACTGCCGCTCCCTGGAGACTACAAGTCCCAGGAGTCCTTGCGCGCCCCGCTCCGCCTCCATGTAAATAAGAGTGGGCGGGTCCGCCAATCCGCGGGTGGGTTGGTGCTGTCACGTGGCGCGGCGCTTCCTTTCTCTGTGCCCCTCTCTTTCCTTCCTCGGCCGCCATCTTGTTCTCGCCGCGTGTTGGCAGTGGGGGCTCCGCCGCGCTCAGGTGAGGGGGTCCGCTGTCCCTGTGTCCCGATGTCTCCGTGTCCTGGTATTGCCGCGTCCCCGCCGACCTGAGGCGGGCGGGGCGCCGCGGCAGCTTGGTCCCGTCCCCTTGCGCCGCGCTGGGCCGTTCCCCGAGGAGAGGCCGAGCGAGCGACCCCCTTGTGCGGGGGCTGCCCTGGCTCGCGGTGCCGCGGCTCTCCCGTGGGACCGCGGTTACACGGGCTCCTGAGGGATGAGCCGTGTTCCCCTCCCGCTCTCCGTGCTCTAGGGATGCCCA
Source organism: Edolisoma coerulescens (assembly GCA_013397115.1). Classification (NCBI taxonomy): domain Eukaryota; kingdom Metazoa; phylum Chordata; class Aves; order Passeriformes; family Campephagidae; genus Edolisoma; species Edolisoma coerulescens. Next base: position 788,973 of record VWZW01002780.1, read on the forward strand.
GCGAGCCACCCTGAGCGCCTTCTCCCGCCGCCCCGCGGGTTCCCTCCGTGCGCCGATCCCTCCCTCGCTCCCGCTCTTCCCCTCCCCGTCGTTCCCGGCACAAAGCACACGCGGAGACTTCCCCATCATTCCGGGGGTCGCTGCTGGGGCAGCGCAGCGAAACGCATTCCTTTTGCTGGAAGGTTTGAGGCGGTTTTTTTACCCATTATGGGTTTTCAGGGCTTTTCACCCTTTAAAGGTCCCACCTGACCTGTGAGAGAAGGAACTAACTTCCCAGTCACTGTATTGGATGAAAAGCTACCAGAAATTCATATAGCAAATATGTCCATACACGAACTTCACAGAGTTTGGATCTCGCTCATTGGTTTAAGGATCATAGATTGATTATATGAATACTGTTCCAGGTAGTTTAGTGATGAATCTGTCCCTGGGCACTCGTAAAGATCAGGGTGTTTTCCCAGACCCAGTTGTGGTGTATGTGCTGGCTTGGGTCTGGTTGGAGTCAGTAATTCAGTTAAATGCATCCATCAGTAAACTGGCATCCTGGAAAAGAGTATCTCGGCCTAATGCAAAATGAAATGTTTTGTTGAGTTGCTTCATCGTGGCACAGACACTTCAGCTAAATGCGGGTCCTTCCTACTGCAGGACCACTATGGATTGTTTAAGTGGTGTGGCTTTAAAGCTCTGTTTATGTGTCTTTGTTTGACGCAACTGTTATGGGTAATGTTCTAGAAGTCTAAAAAACGCACTGCAATTGTAAGAGTACTCTTAAAATGGACTGTGACTTTTTTTTGTTACTGTTTCGATGGTTAACTTGAACTTGTATCTCGTTCTTGCTCTTTAGAAGTAGCACTATGAACCAAGAAAAACTGGCCAAGCTTCAAGCGCAGGTCCGAATAGGAGGAAAGGTAAGAAAACCACCAGAGATGCTTTTGAAAACGTAGGCTGAAGTTCATAGAAAAGGAAGAAAAAAATGATTCTGAGGCTTGACCAATACAGGTTTTGTTTGATCTGGTCCATAGTGCAGCTACGTGAAGTGCAAGTTTCAGTTCACAACTGCTGGATGAGCAGTTTCCAGTGTGCAAGCATTGTTTTAATTCAGTGACTTGTTGTGACCTGTGAAAGCTCCAGCTAAGCTCACCTGTTGGGTGTTCCAGTTCTGCCTTTCTGGTCTCCCGGTTGGGGATTTTCTTCTTTGTGCCTGCTCCCGGCACTGGCTGTGCACTGAGCTGTTTCTTTTCTCTGAACCAATGGGTAGCTAATATGACCAATAAAAAGGCATGTAGTTTGTTCAGTGTGGGTGCTCATCCCCTGCTGTAGGGATGATTGTACGAAACTTTGCAAAGTAGGAATTCCAAAATTGCTGTCTGTGGAGCACTTTGAAAATGTTAATGACTTGGTTGCCAAAGTGTGACCTTTTAAATCACTGTATTTGTGCTTTGTTTTGGAAAAAATATCCTGGGGAAACTTTGTTATGTATTGCTTAACGTTAAATAGTATTTTTGTAGTCTGGTTTAGTGCAAGGGAAAATATGCTGTCGTTTGGTGTTTCTTTGGTCTTTTATGCTTAAGAAAAAACTTACAATTGGGAGTGAGGGCCAAAGCTGTTGGTAAAGGGAGATAAGTTGAGAAGCATTTTTGTCTACAGAAATGTTTCATGACTTGAAAGGTGTTGCTGAGACTGTGGCATGACTTTTGCTATTAGTGTTGAGAGATTTTGAGCAGAGCTGACTGTTGTCTCTTGGTTCTTCCCAGGGAACAGCTCGCAGAAAGAAGAAGGTGGTGCACAGAACAGCTACAGCTGATGACAAAAAACTTCAGAGTTCCCTCAAAAAACTGGCAGTAAATAACATTGCTGGCATTGAAGAGGTATAGTGAAAAAATAAGTGTTTCCTGTTTGAAATTAAATTCACTCTGTTGTTTTGGTGGTGGTGTGGTGGGTTTTGCTTTTGGTTTTGACAACAGTTTTATCTTCCAAGCCAAACCATAGAGATCTGGTTATTGAGAGATAAAGCTGTTTGATTTATTGTTGTCTCATTGATGTGAATGTGTACCTACCTGAAGAAGGAAAGGTGAAGGTTCTGCTGGCCAGGCAGTATGTGATGGAGGTAGTAAGCTCTGTGCTCTGTGTGTGTCTTGCATTCATTGCAGAACAAAACTTCCCTTCATTCTTGACTTTTGTGAACTTGAATCCGTGCTCTAAAGAGAAGAGCAGTAAATGTACATGGACTGTGCAGGCACATCTAGAGCAAGTGTGGTGCAGAATATGAAGGAAAGTTTAGAAACACCTTGAGTGAGAACTTGAGTGTGTATTATCAAAATTAGGACCTTTTACTACACAAAAATTGCTGGAATTACTTGCAGTAGTTACAGGAGATGTTTTTTAAAACACTGCAGAGACTCTACAGGAGCAGCTTCTGTGTTAATGTAAGTGGGAATGTGAAGGTTTCAGATGTTCCTTGAATACCTCTAATTTGCACGTATTAATAAAACATGTTTTCCATAACAGTGCAAAGAGTGACACTCATACATGGGAGGAGGAGGAAGAGGTTCCTCCATCGTAAACTCAGTGTTGCTGTAGTACGTGTCCTACTTGGTTAAAGAAGTGCAATATTAATCTGTGATTAATTAATTGAAGCAGGATTGCAAGGTGCATGCAGAAGTCACTAAGGGTATTCCTCCCTTCCAAAGGCAAATGCAGATTCTGTGTGGTTTGCTTGTAAGCTTTTGGACCTCTCTTACAGAAACACTTCACTTTGTCTGTTTTGTTAAGCTTAATACAAATATGCTGAGCTATATGAACTAAAGAAAGATGTGGTTCTTCTTAGTGTGTATTCAGGGGTTTTTTTTTCTGCACAGAGCACAGGATCTTTATTCAGACACAGTTATTAAGGATTTTAAATATCTCAATGTGTAGGAAGATGATGCAAAATGTTTCTACCTTGATAGCAAGAGACATAATTGTGGAATGTTTTATTCAAGTGAACTCAAGTTGACCTTGGTAAGCTTTATGCAGATAGAAGAGTAATGTTGAGTCAAACATGAATAACACATTTGTGTCATTTTAAAAGAGGCTTTTAAGTAACAGGATGACTGTGCTTGAAGCCTTTACCATTTTCCCCTAGGCAAAGGACAGGACATTGCTTAGTTTTGCAGGAAAGCAACACACTTGGATTTCCTGTTCAAAACATATTCGGAGCTCTGCTGCTGTGTGAGGATTGAGAACTTACAAGTTTTAGATCTCTTCTTTAGTTCCTGAATTCCTGGTTTCTCCCTGTAATTTAAAAACATTGCTTATTAATTTTTTCACATAAGTTTAATACCACTGTTGTGTTGGATGGATAGAACTCTCTTCCTATGGTCAGACAGAATTATTTTTCACATAATAGATTAGCCATGCCCAGAAGGAAAAGCTTTTCAGCTTTCCATTCTGTCTCCCTTTAAGTTAAAAAAACATAACATCGACCTATACAAATATACCAATGTGAACTCTGACAGAAGGAGCAAAGCAGGCCACTACACTGGCTGTAAAATACAATTCTTGGTGATTCAGAAGGCTGGGGAAGAGGAAGAGAGCAGGATCACTGTGTGGTGTCCTCAGTCTTAAGAACCCTGATGGAATTATTGGGAAGGTATTGGAAGTCTGTTGCAGTGCAGTTGGTACCTAAACCCCCAGTGCTGTGTGTGCATCCCTGCCTTGAGCCAGTGGCAGTCCTGTGCATTTGCCAGCTGGGCAGAAGCAGGAACGTTTTCCTGGTGGGTGATGCAGGTACCTGTGCAAGGCAGTGGCTTAACCTGATGTAGCAAGGTACTGCTGTTGGAACTTTGAATTTAGATGGTGTTAATTCCAGGCGCTTTTATCACAGTTATATTATCCTTCAGAAGGAGTGCTAGCTCTGTAATTTTTAATATTTCAAATCTAGATTTTAGTAATTATGCTTGTGTCACAAGATGCTGCAACACTTTGGTAAATGTTATTAATGTATTTAAACAGGTGAACATGATAAAAGACGATGGAACAGTTATTCACTTCAACAACCCCAAGGTTCAGGCTTCCCTTTCTGCCAACACTTTTGCAATTACTGGTCATGCAGAGGCTAAACCGATCACAGAAATGCTTCCAGGCATCTTAAGCCAGCTTGGTGCTGACAGCTTAACAAGTCTCAGGAAGTTAGCTGAACAATTCCCAAGACAAGGTACGTCTTTTTGGCATCTTTCATAGCTGACTTAAAGGACATACGAAGTACTAAAAGTTTTAACCCAAATTTAACAACAGCATGTGACTTAAAAAGTAATCAGAAGTGTGTGTGTGCTTTTATTTATTTGCCACTGTTGTGGAAGTAGAGGGTGGGGGAAATTTTTTTTATCTTTGTTGATTCAAGATTACGTAGGCAGGCCCTGATTTAAAAGAAATAGATAAGTCTGGCATGCTGTGATTGCAGGTGTATGGCTCTGTATGGCAGAGTGCTTAGGGGAAAGCAAGTTCATGTTTCTGCTTCAAAAAACTCAACCAGTTCTTTTTGTCAGGGAATCTGTTCTGTTTTCTTTGTTCATTAAAAACATATTTCTGTTGCAGTTATAGAAGAAGAAATATGTTCTTCTGCTCTACAATTCGCTTTGGAATTTAACCAAGACTTAAAAAAACTAGTTAAAAACCAAAGTTTTAGTGGAAAACTAAAAAAAAACCCAAATCACAGTTATGCATGTGATTCTTTATTTTCTATTCATTTTAAAACCTTGGGAGCATGGGTGGGAGGGCTGTATGTGGTATAACTATTACTGTAGTTTTACAGTTAAGAAATGAAGATTAGGTACAGTTCCAGTTCAGACTGTTATGGCCAATAAGAAGATGACTGTAGTTGGATGTGTTTGCAGTTGTCTGTGTTTGGGCTGGAATACACATCACCTGTTCTAATGTTTTCAACAAATAGTTATCCCTTTTAAATCAGTTTTAATTTCTTCCTCATTCATGTTCAGAGTTTAAGTGAAAGTAAAGGGTTAGTTTTTCTTCTTTAGGAATATGTAAACTACCTTTTAAAATTTAGAGAGATGGGTCATCATAAGCATATTTAAATCATGGTATGTTGGTCACTGATGGGTGCCGTATTATTGTTGCATTGAAACACATGACTTCATGTAGAAGACTGAGTCATGCTGGGGGTTTTCTGTATAATTTGATCTTTTGCAAACTCTTTATAGATGCCCCATAGCATCTGAAAATGGCTCTGCTGATACTTTGCTGTGAGAATGTCCCTAAGGAAACCTTTTGGTCATGCTGTTAACTGTTGATACCTGGTTATTTGTGTGTTTTTCGCTATTGGGGGTTGGGGAAATGCTTGCTTTTTTCACATGTGTGGTTTTTATTTTGCTGTGTGAATGTCCCTAATTCTGTAACATAAGAACTCACCACCAAATTTCTTTTTATAGTGTTGGATAGTAAAGCACCAAAATCTGAAGATATTGATGAAGAAGATGATGATGTCCCAGGTAGGCACATATACACTTTTATGTCCATTTAATATATAAATATTTTGATTTATTCATTTAAATATGTATCTTTTGATGTGATTGTACTCCTCGCTTGCTAAGGGAGGCTCCTTATATAGGACAGCATTAAAACATGACTTGGGATTCCAGCTTTTGAAAAAGGGATTACCTTGTGCAAATACTTTAATTATTGAGTGAAACTAGGTTAAAATAGGTTCAGTGAGGTTGAACAGGTATCTAAATATCCAAACAGGGGTTTAGGACTGCAAAATTACGTAATTGGCATAGTTATCAGGTTGTTTTTATATCAGGGTCCAGAGTGGGAATTTTTATTTCTGTAGTAGAAGAAAAAAGGCTTATGTCAGTGTCTGAAAGTAAATATGATAAGTTCTTTATTTGTCCATGAATAACTATTTTATCAATCACCACATTCTACTGTATCCATAGAATGGTGTGTTAGCTAAAACAACACACATGTGGACCAGAGATTCAATTCCTCATGCCTTGGCACTGGTTTATTTCTTTGTGACCTTGCATAAAATTCAATTCTCTAAAACGTCAGGCATTCTTTAAAGAATGCCAGTGCTCAAAACTCAACTGCAGCTAGTAGAGCACCTCTGAAAATCGGCTCTTAATCACTTAATGTTAGAGTTTTCACTGTTGAAGGGTTTCTGCATTTGTAGTTCTTTGTGTGTGTTTAAACAAACAATATTTTCTAAAGGCATTTGAAATCTGCCCATAAAGAAATCATTTCCCTAAGTGTAATTAAGTATTACTTAACCCTTCCTGTAATGACATGCATTTTCATTAAGCTTACAAAGGTAATCTTACTGGGCATTACTGTATTAAATATCTTCATCTTTTTCAGATCTCGTAGAAAATTTTGATGAAGCATCAAAGAATGAAGCTAACTAAAACAATAATAGTTCTGGAAGCTGGCATGGACTAGATTTAAGAAATCAGCTATGTGGTTCCAAAGTTTTAAAGAAACAGAGAACATCATCTGTTAATAGTTCAGTAATATAAATATTTTGTATTTTTATGATGCTGTTTGTTCAGCATTTTCTGTCAGTTGATTTTGCATTTTGCACTTACTCCCAGGATCTACTCTTTTGGTCAAAAAGAAATGTCAGTGCAGTTTGAGGGGTGTGTGTATGTGTGTGGGTGTACGTATAGTGGAGAACAAATTGGAGAACACGTATTTAACCATTTACCCTTTTCCTTTGGAAGTAGAAATAAAATGAATCTTCAGCATTGTTACTTTGATTATCACCAAGCAGTGCACAGAAGGGAGTTAGGAGTAACGTTTTGTCCACGTTTTGTGACCTGAAGGCATTTCACCATTAAAACTTGGGGTTAATTTGCTGTTAACTATTGAAACTTGGGGTTAATTTGCTGTTAACTATTGTACTTGCAGGTGTGTTTCTCAGTGTACACATATTTGTTATCAACATTGTGTTGATCCCAGGTTTTAGGGGAGATGAGCTGCTTTAGCAGCTTGTTCAGTACAGTAACTTTTAAAAAATTTGGTCTCATCAAAATGTGCTTTTTTTTAACCTTTTTTTTTTTTTTTTTTTTGGTCTCTAAGGTTTTGATACAAGCTGATATTTGACTCCTTCCATGTAGGCTTAGCAGTATGTTCTCCTGTTGGTTATTAAAGTATTTCGCAGTCAAAAGAAAAACACCTTGGTTCTCTACTGTCAGGTCACTTCCTAAGCTTGGAGGTCTGGTTGGTAACAGTCCAGTGCACCAGTTTGGCACAGTAACAGGTTTTTGCTTGAATAACTTCAAGCTGCTCTCTTGGCATGAGTGCATTTGCTAGCAGCTGATGATCCACTCTCGTTCTTAGGGCACTAGGGACTAAGTGCACTGTGTGAGCAATGTTTAGGGTGGAGGAAAGAGTTGTTGACACTTTGCCTTGCTTCCTGCTGGGCAGTCTGTGCAGTGACTAGCTCTAAAGGGATATTTTTTTCTTTTTGCCTGTAACTTACCTTGGCCTATAACCTACCTCTAGGTTTGGTGTCATCTATGTAGTAGCTTCTTACGAAACACAAATGCTCCTCAGGCATAAGGAGAACATTGGGAGGTACTGTTGGTACAGTGCAGTATTTATGACCTTTCTTTAAAATGCTTAATGTGAAGCCGTTTTCTCAGAGGCTCTTTCAAGGTTCTTGATGTAATGTGCATTACAGTATAGTTAGACATCATTGTAACCTCTGTCAAGGGCAGCTGTGGCTTACAAAAGCCACTTTGTTTTTTTTTCTCTACATCTGTCACTTAATCATGGCTTAATTGGAACATATCAGCTTTTGGTGTAGGCTCATATAGAGAACTGTAATAGTACAAGCAAACAGTCCATGAGTTCTGGAGACTTCATGAACCAATGGAAGTAGAGCTGTAGTGGTTCGTCAGCCAAACTCCTCGGTTCATTTTCTAGGCTTCGTTCTGTTTTTCCTGTTATATTTTATATACTACGTGGATCTTACTACAAAATAAAATAACAGTACAAAAGAGGAAATGCTCCCTCCTGTGTGTTGTCTGCTCTTCCCACCAGCACTGGCTGAGGAAGGCAGGTGGATGCAGCAGCTGTTTGAGACAGCACTGCATTCTTGGTGACAGTGACCAAGGAAGACGTGCGGGGAGGGTCCCGTTAGAGCTCTAGGATTTCACACTCCCTATACTCACTCCTGTTTTCTCTGTGGTTTTGAATGAAACTTTCATTTGTTGTATGGCTGATCAGCTGCAGATGATTTGTTCTGTTTATAAGGAGGAGATGTCTCCACAAATGTGAGCTCAGGCACGTGGAATTGCCTTCTGCTGCCTCTGTGAGCCCAGGGAGCAAAGGAAGGACACGAGGCAACAGGTATTTGCAGTGTTCCTCCGTTTGCTTAAGAGGTACACGTGAAGAACCTTTCCATTTAGCAACTGTACTGATACATGGGACATCCCCTTCCTAAATACTAATCAGATACTGAAAATTCCTGCTTGTTTGTTCTGATGTAGGAAGTATGTGAAAAGTAATTTTGTGAGACTAAAAGTAAGCCTTGGAAACAATGATTCCGTAAGTTTATATAGCTGAACTTTGATTCCTACAAAATACTGATTTAGTTTTTGCTCTTGAATTTACATGTTAAACCCTCAAATTTTTCCTATGTTGACAACCAGTAAACCAACTAACTATGCTAGCTTATGTAGTTATATTATCTTCAGTTTTTTCACTGTCTCTGGAAACAGTCAACCACTTATGATTTGCTGCTGGAAATACTAGAGCTTATCAATCATTAAACTGATTTTAATTAAAAGTAGCCTATCGAGGCTGTTGTGGGAAAAGCTCTTTTTCTTTTGTATTTATTCATGGTGTAACACAGTGTTTGTACATGCTGATGGAAATGCAAGGTTACTAAAAATAGTTTTGGGGAGCATTGGTAAATAAAAGCTCCCCACATTAAGGTGAACATTAAGTTGTTCTCTGCTTGGCTTGAAGCATGATAACTGCCGTACTTCTGAAGCCCTGTGCTTACTTGCTCACTACTTAACTCTGCTGACATATGAAATACTGGTAATGATATTGGCATGTTAAATAACTTGGCAGTAATTGGAAAGTAGGAAGATGGAGCAGAAAGGAAATCGAAACATCTCCTGGATTGTATGTGAGGGAGTCAAAGCTTGATCAGTAAAATCCAAAGAATCCGCAAATGTGTGAGACAGCAACCACCGATCTTCCCGCCCTGGCTGCTGGTGCATTTGTGTAGTTCCCTAGTTTATGGATGGGAAACCTGGGTCTGGCTGGCCTCTCTGAGGCAGGAGAGAAGTCTGTAAAAACCTGCAACTGTTTCACAGTTTTCTCTATGAAAAAGAAATGCTTGTGTGTGATGGATGCAGAGGTTACAGCACAGGCAGTGGTGCTGTGGCCTTGGGGCTGGGTACATGGATTTCCCATGCAGAGCTGGAGAACAAAGTGAGTTTACAGCTGAGAATGTTTGTAGGGTGGAAGGAGTTAATATAAAAAGGACATTTAATGCACAATACAGACCTTGAATTTTTTTATTTTTAGCTTTTGTTATGTAGCAATATTTGAAGAGTGCATAGAAATGATAAGGATGAATTTAGAACTGCTGCAGAAATATGTTGATAACTTGCTCATATTTGTCAACTTTCCATGGGAACTAGGAGTTGCTATGAGCTCCCTCCTGCCAGGATCTTCACAAATAATGTTTTGGAATTGGTGTGTACAAAATGAGCACTGGAGGTCTTACAGCTGATTTAATTACTGAGCAGTGTGTTGATTGACCAGTGTTACTCCTGTTAGCAGGAAGGAACTGAGGAAGCCCTAAAAGCACACTAAAGCTGTACTATATGTAAGAGATGAATTCATGCCTCTGCTGAGGAAGGTCCAGAAGGATCCTCCTGAGACTGCCTGGAATCAGAACCCATGCTGCTCTGGACAGTAGGAATTTACAGAGGGCTGAGCAAACTGCTGCTTAGGTGAAGGTGAGTGAGTGAATTCTTCCACTGGCATTTAAGATCAGTCTGCTTTTATTATTCAAAGGCAGTACTCGTTTGTTCAACAAAGTGAGCAGTCTTTATTCTGGGGATCCAGATCTCACTAATTAAATGATCCCTGTTTTTTACTTGAGCAAATGAAGTGGTGCAGAACAGAAGCACATCACAACAACAGCCATAGCAGCCTCACAGAAGTGACAGCAGAAGTGCAGGGAATAGTTATTCACTTCTAACTGCTTTCTCATTAAATAATTTTTTATTATCCCCCCTTTTAAAGACCAGTTTGCAGGCACTGAAGAACATAATGGATTTATTCAGAAACATGAGGGCTGCAGTATCAATCAAGGATTTGAGGAGCAAGCAGAGCAAGCAAAGAGACTAATTTTAAAATTGGTTGTCTTGGTATGTTTGGGTGGAAACTTGGGTTGGTATCTAGAGCAGGGTTATTGGGGTTTTCATTTCACATCCACCACTGTTACTGGACAAGAAAAAACAGACTTGTACATCTTCCAGGACCTTGGTTTGCCTTTATTTCAGGAGTACTGCTTTGCCTCCTCTATGTGCTTTGTAAATTAATGAACACCAAACTGGATGTTTCTTGAGAGGAGAGAGCTACATCTCTGTGCAATTGGTATAAAAAGCTACTTCTGCATGATAAACACATAGTATTTGGTGGGTTCTCTGTGCTATTAAACTCCCTCTCACTAAGCAACAGACCCTCAGCTTGCTCAGATGCTGCTTTTTTTGACAACTCTAATCTGTCAGATTCTCAAATATTAGGCAGCATCTCCTTGAAATTTGCATCGCAGGTAGATTTTTGTAGCTAAGCTAAATTAGTTGCCTCCCTGAAGCAGCAGGAGATTAACTCCTCGTTTGAGTTCTTGACGTTGTTTTTGATATTTTTGTTGAAGTATCAATGTTAAGGCAAACATTGAAACAAAAAAATCTTATTCCAAGGCCTTTTGACCTTTCAGTGCACATATCCCAGCTGAATAAAAGGAGTTATGCAACCTCATGCACTTCCTTGCAACATCCTGGTTGCAGCTATAGTAACTGCTTATGTCAAAAAGTAATATTAGAAAGTATTTAATGTATTTTTAGATTCTAATGCAACTTAGCTGACAAAGAAGAGTCAGTGCTGTGAGATCAGCTCTCTACAGACATTGGGAAGTGTGGCAAAAACAACATTTTGAGAACAACAGATCTCATTTTGAGGCCATGTGCGAAGCTGGAAATTTCCAAGCAATGCAAATTATTGCTTGACATAGGTAAGTGAAGACTTAAAATCTCGGCAGGATGCCAGACCTTTGCACACCAAGAGTGAAGTTCCCTGAAAAGCTTTCATTAATCTGGCTTTTCTGCTGCCAACAGAGCAAGGCTTCCCCTTCCTTTGCTTTCCAAAGCTGATGCCTGAGGTCAGCTGGACCAGCTTGCTCCGAAGCTACAGGAGCCCATCTTGTTACCTTTGCCTCCCCACCTGCCAATGAGCTTGAAATTTCTGGGAGATAAAGGATAACCCCCTAACAGGGAAGTTTTTGCGGGCAGGCTGGATGGGGATGGCCATCAGCAAAGCAGCCTCACAGGCTGGACTGAATTGGCCTTCGACCCTGCTGCTGCTGGGGCTTGGCAAGACAGTGTAGGGCAGCTCGTGCTGCTGCTGCCAGGGTCATACAAAGTTTGGGAAGAGGGAAGGATTGGCCGTATTGGAGCCTTGGGTGATGATGTGGTCAAATCCTCTAACCTGCAGTTTGTTTCTAAACTTCTTGTGCAATAGGGGTTCAGTCCAGTCCTCTCTGCCTGCACCGTGGGCTGATAAGCTGCCCCATGTGAGCCCAGCGTGCCCTCTGCCCCACCCATCCCACTGCTCCACAGCTGCACAGCACCCAAACACAGCCCTCCCTGTGAGCCTGTTCTGCATGCCTCCTTTCAGGTGAACACTGATTTATTGGGGCAAGCTGCTGAAGTTTTGATGTTTCATGCTGCAGGTCCTTGTTCACTGAAAATCACTTTTTAAGTTACTGACTGAGATCTTTAATATGGAATTTCCACTTCTGTTACAAGATCTGGTTTCAAGTGGTTTCTGACAGATGGTGTTGAATTGAAAATAGCCCTAGCTTGCTTACAGCATTGTTAGAATCTCCAGGGAGTAATAATGTGACTAAAGTTCCTGCTCTGTTAATTTTGAAATCTTTGCTGTATTGCTGAAGACTTGGTCTGCTCTGTGATTGACAGTTGTAATTAGTGACATTTTGCATGTTTGCATGTTTCTGAAAGAATGCAAATATGGCCTAAAATAATTTTTACCTTGAATAAGGATTTCTTCCCCTATATGTCTTAAGTTTCCCGCTGCCTGCTTCCACAGTTTGACTGAAAGACACCAGGTTTTCTCATGATCTCCTGCTGGATATTTGGGTAATTTGCTGAGACTTCCTTATTTTTTGACACAAAAGTGATGTCAGTTTTCTGAAAAACAGGGAATGTGTTATTTTCTAGTCTTTTCTATATCGCCTTTCAGCTGCATGATTTCAGTGTTGTTGTAAATTATTAACTTTTGAACACAGGGGTATTATTGCCTCTAACTCTTCTCCTGCCCTTTGAGTTGTAGGGTTGCTTTCATTGGCAGTGTGCACTGAGAAATCATGTTGGCCACTTGCAGCCCTGAAATTGTAATAGTTTATCCCATTTCACGGTGATTTTTCCAGCTCAGTTCTCCTGAGAACCTTGAAATAGGTTTTCCATAAAAATATTCCAGACACTCTTTTTTTCTTTTAAAGGCTGTAGTCAAATTTGAAGGGATAATCTAGCTATTGTTTCTAGCAATCTACATGTTCTATGCTGATGATTTTGTAAATTATAGAGGATTTTTATAGTGCAGTCTGGGTTGCTGAGAACCTGGTAGGTTCTTTGAACAAGCTTGCTTGTTCTTTGGCTACAAGCAGACAAACATCATTAGCATCTTAACTGATGGAAACTCTTCCATGAAAAATGCACAGAGTCTTACTGGTTTTAATCTGCACAAGCACTTCATGGATTTGCAGAAGCTGTAATAAAAGGTTTAGGTGTCTTATACCTCCATTTCCTCAATGGCTCACAGTAGCATCATCAGGAATGTACACCCAGTGTGTTCACCTTTGTGACTGCAGTTCTGTCATCTTCCTTTCTCTGTTGCTGTTGTGGTATTGTCTGAGAAACAGGACTGCTGGATTTGAACTGATATCACAGTGTGCTGATACTTCCAAACTGCTTGGGTCTTCATGCTCATTATGGCTCAGGATGGCCAGTATTTGTTGAAAAAGGAGAAAGAAAAGTAGTAACTATTCAGAACAAGAATTCACTTGTATTGAATAAATATGGTGAGCAATTCTTTTTATTAGTTTCTCTGCTGAGACGTTAATCTGTGTTAAAATTCGTCTGAGATGTGTCTTGGTTCAATTTTTGCCCTTTTATCTTAACACTTAGATAAGCCTAGATAAGAGAGGTGATTTAATACTTGTCCTCAATTACTCCTACCCTCATAAGCAGCCCAATGAAAAATTGCTGCAGGAGGAATTACATGCATTGGTCTACTTGCACAATAAAAACAAGCTTTAACAGTTGTTCCTACTATAGTTTAGTAATCCTGTTAAAGCAGAAACATTTGCAAGTTTTATACTCAGAATGTCTCTCTGGTTTGATGAAAGCAAAATAAAGGACAAATGTCAAAGATGCCAAAGAGCATTTTTCTTTCTCTCCTCTCCAAGAGTGCAGCTTCCTGATGTATGTGCTGTTATTTACTGTGCCCTATTTAATTCTGTATCATAGTCAAAATTGTTTGCAAGGGTTCTGGCAGTTTGAAACGGGGTACCAGGCTTTTTTAGCGAACTCAAAGCATTCATCTGACTGACTGCTGAGGTACAAACGTGAACAACGCACAGACAGCTCTCACTGAGATGTTGAGGAAATAGCTGGTCAGGCCTTCCCAAGTGTCTGACTCACAGCACTCCACAAAATCTCAATCATGTGATTTAGCAAGGCATAAATAAGCCCGAGGTGGTTTTTTATAGGCTTAATTACACCTTGTGAAGCAACGTCCTTTTGCTTGAGCAGGGAGTTGCCACACTGCTGCGAAGGCAAACCATTGCCAGGAGAACAGGAAAGGTCAAGCAGAGCCATGGAGTTCATGGGACAAGCAGGAGTGTGTGTACACTTCCATGGGATTTGGTGGTGGGGGTTGCCTGTGACGGTAAGACCAATTGATTCCCCATTTGCCCTCGCTGCTGACTCAATAAATGACGTGATCAAGATGAGCATGTGTGTCTCAATTTTTTTGTTTGTTTGTTCGTGTCTTTTTCCCCTCCTCTGGACTGGTGAAAGAGAAATGAGCCAATGGGAAGTGGGCATGCCTGCCTAGAATAATTAGTGGTTGTATTTAGTCAGGAGATCTTTACATAAGACCAGTGACACTATTGTTCCTTTCACTCAATTTTTGTGACACAGTATCTATAAGAAATCATGATGGTTTCAAGGGGACATTAAAGATCATCATCAGTTTCACCTCCCCTTGCCACATTCCAGTATCTGCAGGATTCTAGAGTCATCCAGTCCATGTTTAACACCACACCTGGCAAATGGCAATTTTAAGTATGTTTCCATGAATAAGGAGGCCAGCACAGGCTGGTATGTGAAGCATTTGCTAAGCCCATGCAACTGCAACCAACAGGATATTTTACACCATTAGGGGAAAGGGCTGGAGCCAATGCCATCCCAGCCACTGCTGGGCTAATGCTTGGACCCCAAGGATTGCCTGTTAAACACAGAAGGTAAGTGCTCAGGGGAGAGCACAATGTTCCATTAATATTGCATCACCATATTGTGTAATGGGCCTTGCTGGATACTAACTCCTTTGTTAGACTGTTTTCTGTAAAAACACTGAATAAAAGACGTCCCTTTACCTTAGTTTTCAGTAGTTGTGAATGCCAGCAAAGTCCAGTCCCAGGGCTCAGGGCTTCTTCCTTACAGAAACAGCAACACTCTGCTAGCATGAGGACATGGATAACAGGATCCATCCCACACATATTCCCTTTGAAACAGACATAAAATTGTTGAATAATCACTGTTTTGTGAAAGTTGCATTGAGGTGTTTGTCATCCTGGCAAAGCATTCTTGTTTACTGGTCAGCTTTCATTTTTATGGCCTGTTACATTAAATGGCATTTTTACCAAGCTCAAATCTTTTCTCAATCAAAGTCTTTAGTAGTAGGGAGCATTTTGAAGTCAACTTAGAAAGCACATTCAGTTCTTTCTAGTATTTGAAGTTCTTTGCCTATTGCATAAATTACAGACCTAATGCACTCCCCTTACTCCCACACATAAATTATATTGAAATTCAGTCTGTCTTCCCCAACCTGGAATTTGTTAATCACTTGGACACTGCCACAGTTATAAAACCATGAGCCTGCCACAGTTTTTCTGAATGAGCAGATTTATTTCTTGTAGCCTCATACTTTTTATTCAAGCACTCTCCCATAGCATCCACTTCCATGTTGCCATACTACATAAAGTCCTGGCTCAGTGTTAGCTTGGCTCCCTCATTCAGTCAAGAGACGGGATTTTAATTATTATTTTTGAGATGCTCAGCTTCTTGCAAACTATAGGGGGAGATGTTTGCTCATCAGGTTTTTCTTCCCCAGTGTGAAGCACTCATTTTTGATGGAAGAAAAGAAAAATCCAGCTAACAAACAGTATTTTTCTGTCTATCCAATGAAAGAACCTCCTCATTACCAAAGGAAGAATGATGGAGAGGGACTGCTCTGGTTTTGTTTCAGTTTCAAGATGTTTGGCTTCTTTCTGCAGATGGGTGCTACTCTTATCCTTTGGTGCTTGGAAACATGACCTTTCTATCCAGTCTGCTTTCCACTTTATTCTTTTATTGTTTTGCTACAGTTTATATAAAACTGTTATATAATTTATATAAAATCATTTGTTTAATAAAAAACTGTCCCATAAAGAGAATAAGGGATTTGGTATCAGATATAACAAACACATAAACCAATTCCTTCATCTTCTACATTTATAGCAACATTATTCCCTTTACAGAGAATTTTCTCTCATGTCATATGTGGTACTTGAGAATCAGTGAAGGTGACTTATTTCTAAAGGAAAAAAACCTTTTTTCTAAGCCTTTCCCTGCTTTACAGTTGCCTGTATTGTAGCAGCCTAGAGGGAAGGTGCCAGTGCTGGAGCCAGGCTGTGTGTACCTGCACAGACTACAGTCACTTCAGGCTCCTGTTTTATAACACTTCAAAATTGTATCAATTTCAGAAAAATAGTTTTGACGTCGTCATGTGAATGTGATCTTCAGAGAGTAAATTAAATGGGTTATAACTGTCTTCCCCAGTGAATTTATGGCGTGGGGAATATCAGGTCAGCTCAGTTGACTGCCTCATTTTTCAAAGTGTTTCACTATGGGTTCTACATTTTCAGTTAAGCTGTTGCTATTTAAAAAGATGACTTCCATGTCATCTGCAAAGCATGTAGAAGCTGGAGGCAATTCAGCATTTTGACACTCTTAATTAACTGATGGCCTGTCATGAAAGTAGGTTGTAATTAAATGATACAGTAATTTTGGCCGTGCTGCCTTCCAAACTATTTTTATATCTCAGCAGAATAATTCAGGTGGTGACATCATGTCAGTATGTGTGCTTCTCCTTCCTCAATGCCTGCTTAGGAATTGTTACTCATGGTTTGAAATAGCTTTAAGAAAATAAATTCCAACCAGTTCATGGTGAAAAATGAAATAGAAATTTTTAAAATTTCCTGTCACAGACTGTGGCCTGTTATCCTGCTGGAGTCTGTGAAGATCACTTGTAATATGTGACAACTTACATGTCCTGTAAAAGAGACTGACACGTTCAGGGTTTCTAGGGCAATCCACATGGGTTCATGAAAAATGGTGGGAGACAAAGTTAATTTTGATGGCTACAGAGCCTGAGCCTTGGGATATTGCTAATTATTTGAGTAAGATTGTATTTGGATTTGGGCCCAAAGTACTGTTGACTAATGAAGATTATGCTGTCTTCAACTAGAGGGGTGGATGTAGAAATGGGAGTGCTTTTACTGGATAAGCAAACAGTTTTATGGAGGTATTCCAGGATGGACATGTCCCTAACACAGCCTGACAGTGTTACTGTTCAGAAATGAGTGGGATTTGTCAGGAGCCAGTAATACCCACAGCATTTTGAGCCAGGTTCTTTTGATGTCCATTTTCTGATGTGCTGCCCTGGGGAAATCTGCCATCTATTCATCTCTTCAATCCTTTAATAACATCCCTTGTGCCAGGAACATCATAATGCTGAATGCCGTGACTGAGACGTTACTATGAATATGCTGAAGATCCTTGCTTGGTGTGCGATGAAACAATCTTTAGGGAATAAGTGAAACAAAAGAGTGTGTAGGATATCCTTTAATTCAATGAAGAATGTGGGTGGAGAAGTAATTGAAATGAACAAGATGCTTTGGATTTTCGTTAATGCCTTGAATACTTCAGGGTGTACTTAAAGCTTTGTGTGTGTGAACCATTTCACTGCTTGAAGAACTGATGAACGCAGGAGCCCGCGGTTTTTAACCATTCTTTACCTGCCCCCCCATCACACCTTTTTCCTGAGGTACGAGCGCTGTATTCCCTGTGGCAGTTCTGATAAAGGAGAAATAACCCTACAAAGAATTTTAGGCCTGTGTGTGGCTGACTGACAGCCACCTGCTGCTGAAAGCTACTGCAGTGACTGCCTTCCCTCTCCGTGCCCTCAGCAGTGACAGCCATTTTTGGCCTTCCCCTAGAGCAGCCACCAGTTCCCTCAGTCAAATGTGGTTAAACTCGAGCAACATATTCCCAAATTATTTAAGGGCAAAGGAAGATGTGCCTGCAATCTGCAGCTCAGGTATGTGAGTCTCCCTCCTTTGAAAGACAGCTTCAAATATTCTGTGCACAAAGGATGGTGGTTTTGATGCCCACTGCACCCACTGTCATTAAGGAGAAGTAGTGAGGAAAAGACCAAGATGCCAACAGCAGATAAGCCAAGAAAGTGTTGCAAAAGTGATGCCTGCCGGATTCTTTCAAGAATAAAATACCTTTTGCTGGAGTTTGACTCAATCACACCTTGAATGATTTAATTACAAAAGTCACTAACCAGAGCTTGGGAGTCATGTATGTCCATGCATAGCAGCTATTCATCCATCTCCAGTGCAACAAAGAAGGGAAATGCTTACGATAACAATGAGCCAACTACATATATCGCTTCCTTTCAAGTAAGTTTCAGTTCCTCCCTAAAGAAAGCTCTGCACTTCCTTTGAATCTAGAAAGACCTAAAGAATAAACTCATATATACATATTAGATCAAACCCTTCACATAAGCATTGAAAGAAAAAAAAGGTACTATAGACAAACATTTATACTTTTGTTTACTTACATCCTCAAAAAAAAAGGCCCCTCAAACAACAAAACCAACCAGACTGAAAATATGTAGCTGCACGGTCATAGACAAGTTGACAACTCTACACTTGGACTGAAAACTTTGTTTGAAACATATTTCCTACCTCAAACAGAAACTATGAGCTTCATGGAAGATGTGTGCTCTCACTGCTTCTGCTGTAAAGGGTATTAAGTTAAATTGTGCAGTAGAGCATTTACATCTGCTGAAAGAGAATACTTTCAAAGTGTCACAATTAGTGCATGGAACTCACAAGACATCACAGATTAAAAGAGGATTTAAAATTACTAGATGTTTTTCTGTGTAAAATGTGTCTCCATTTATGTAAGTACAATGATGAACAGATTTATTTAATTTGTTTACTGAATCTGTAAAAAATCTGACAGCTTTTTTGGTCATAGAATATAGTTATGCTGGAAGAAACAAAAGAAAAGACACATCAAAAGATATCACTTCAACAGTCATAATAATGAGTTATTTAATAATACCTATGTTGATGTGATTTTTCAGTTTGCAACAGTTTTATTTTGCACTGTATGTAATTAAAATCAAGTCAAGTTTGCATTGTAGTGCTTTGATTTCTCTAAAATTCTTCTGTTCTTAGAATTTTCCTTGCATCTGAAGCGTCGACATTCAAGGGAGTGGGTTTCTGTTCACAAAAACAGTCATTCAAAAATCCTCCACAAAACATCCTCTGTGCTACTGTTTGCTGGTGGAATTTCTCTCTGCAGTGCCTGGTGGGGTTTGCTCCCAGCCAACACATTGAATAAGCCTTGCTTCTAGGAGTGAGTGCACCAAGCATGTTCACTGAAGCCCACACAAATGCCTGAGATGTTATTTGTGAGCTTCTAAGCTCCCTTGTAGGGCCATATCTGGTCTAGGTTGGAGACTCTCAGTTTAAAAATCACCTGTTCTTCACCACTGTGCTTCCTATGGCCGTGAAGCGTAGAAATGTTAGTGGTGCATTTGGAAAAGTGTGTAGGGCTGTCAACAACTCAGAAACTTCTTTACAGAAGTTGTGAGATACTTCTTTACAGAGTTGTGCTGGGCCCTCCCTCCTCACCAGTAAATCATACTTAAGGCAGGTTTTTTTAGACTGAACTGGCATGAATTACAACTTTTATCCGAACAATGAGAATCTCAGTTCTCCTACCATCCGCCATCCTCTGGCACAGCTCCAACATCATTCCTGGTGTACTATCAGCCTTAAAAGAGTTTTATATGACTGAGGAAATTAAATAATAGCACATCCCAGGGATACCCCAATATACATGGGATAAGTTGTAAAATCAGGGGTTCTACAATTCTAGGCCAAACTCTTAAATGCATTTTTTGAGTGATAACGAGCAGGTTGTTTAATCCTCACAGGGCGACAAGCAGGTAATTTGTAAATTACTTTCAGATCTTCAAATGGAAAATACGTATCTGTCAGCATTTTAGGGAGATGAAGTTCTGTAGATGGACTTAATGTTTCAAACTCCTATTCATTTTTGAACCTCAAAGTTCTTTTGTTTCAGTGAACCAGAAAGCACATATTTAAGTGATGATTTCATATCTTCCAAATGATGGCTTTTCATGTAATCATCATAATAACCTTTCCCATAAGAGACTCTCAAAGTGGTTTCACAGACCTCCCTAAGGACTCATGGGATACTTACTCATGCTGTAGATCTAACTACTTTTACTGCACACAGGGAGAGGGGATCAGAGGGGTTAAATGTCACTCAGCAAGGCAGCAAAGAGTTGAACAAGAACCTGTTTCTCCTGATTCCAAATCCTGGTGAGTTTTTTTGTTACTGAGCACAGACATGTTCATCTGGAATAGCCTCACAAATACATGAACCCCATGAGTATTCACTAAAGCCACTTCCAGCTTCTGGCCAGAACAGGAATGTAATCAAAAAGGTACTTAAGCATTTCCAGGGCTTCTAAATACGGATGAATAACAAAATAAACGATAAGAATTAAATGATCCAGTTGTTTATTGGAACTACTAAATCCTGTAATTTGACTTCTTGCTTAGCAGAGACTTTCAAATTACCTGAGCATCACATCTCATGCTCAAACACCGAGTCCAAATGACAACCCTTGAAAAGTTGTCCAGTGAGTATCAGACTGAGTTTGCACATGGATTTGTGTCTTCACCCTCTCATCTCTTCCTTGCACCAACCTCAGCCCTGCCACTACCAGGATGACCCTGCTACCACAATGACTTCAGCTCCCTCCACATTCTCTGCAAGCCCAGAGCACTGACTGACAAACTGGCTGCTGCCACACTGAGTACGGACCAGCAGAGTTGGATGTGCTTTGGATCAGCCCCTCAGTGTCTGGCTATGGATTGACTCAGAAATTGAAAGATCTAAATTTCCTTTGAGACTTACCACTTTTTCAGCTGTGGCAGAAATTGGCCAAGAGACCCTAAAGATAAAGGAAAGAGGGAGGGAGACAGAATAAGTGCTATTTCCTTGTGAAGTTTGGGGTAATAAGCTAAAATGGGTGCCAGAGGGAGAGAAAGAGAAAAAAATGAGATGTCCTTAAACTGCAAAGCCCTTGTTCAAGCTCCCATAGAGGCTTAAAACAGATACAGACACAGATCTTTCAGAGCCTCTAGGCCAGTGTCTGGAGTATGGACAGAAAAGTGATGGATGTTTCAAGATTTAGCCAGTATAGACAGAAAAGAAGTTACACCCCTTTCAAATGCATAACCTATTGAGTTTAATGTTGAAAAGGATTACCACACAATCTTTTTTTCTTTTTATTTTTTACTCCTAAGAATACATGGCACATTTAAAATTTAAACTGGACAAAATGAGAATAGGTATTCAGCACGGAATGACTCTAAACTGACTCACACAATGAGATGGTGACCTAGCAGGCCCTTTTCCTTCCAAGAGATTAAGTCCTATCTGGTGGAAAATGCATCATCATAGATTAATTAAATGCCCATGTATTAGTGGCTTTATCGTATGACTCACTAATACTGAGTTAACCTTAATATAGGATTCTGAGAATCTTAAGCCAAGGATTTTATTGATTCACATTGTTCTGGTGCAGGTAGTACTTGAGTTTAATGGATGAAGTCTGCACAGAATTTAGAAAAATCAAAGATTCAAGGCTGATGAGGTCATCAAAACGTATTAAGAGAGACACCACCGGAGCTGGGCCAGTCCCTCAGCCACTAGAGGGCAAAGCCACAGCGCTGCAATCGGCAGCGCCGCCTGCTCGCCTCTTTCCAAGGGTGATATCAGCGAGGGCGTTTATTTTACAACAAAAACTGGTTAAATGATCACCAAGCCCTTCACTAGGAATGGCGTTAGTAATGAATACTTGGAGTATTGTTTCTGTCAGAGTGTGGTATGCAGGCAGTTATTAGCAACTGTGCGGAAAAAAAAGCCAACATTTTCTTCCACGGAACTGTGAATAAAAGCTTCAGACACCCAAGAGGTTTGGACTCTGAGGCTCACAGCACAGGCCTTTCCTACTCGAGATCTTGCACCTCAGTAGAAGGCTGAGCACTTGTATAAGGAACTACGTTGGGAAAGTCATGAACATTTTGCTGCAAGGTTTCCTAATTTTTTGATGGTACCGGATCAGACTGAGAGACTCCTGAATGTTTCAGTCAACAACAGATTTTGGAGAGGTCCAGAGCCCTACATACAATCCCCTGCCCAAGTCAGCCTTTCGACCTTCTAATATTAAGAATTTTTGTTCTCTCCACTGGGTCTTGCCCTCTCCTGTGCAATGCATGTTATCAAGCATCTATTCTCTGCTCACACTAAATTTCCCACTGCACTTTTCAGAGATCAGGCGTGGGTCAGTTTGGTGTGGACCTGAGAGACTGCTTGGCACAAGATCACTGTGCTGTCTGTGACAGTGGCCAGAAGCAGATGCCAGAGGAAGAGTTTAGTAGCAGGATAATCATATAGTCACACTTGTCAGGAGTAACCTCCCAGCTTCCAGCAATGTATGTCTCAGGCTTCCTGAGTGAGAAAAGTTATCTTGGCATGCAATATGCTTCAAAGGCTTTACCTTCTGTGAACGAGTCCACCCATCCCTTCAACCATTGTAAACATTCCCATCCCCACGGCTGCTCCCATCATGTGCTGAACAGCACATGAGCTGTGTCAGATGATGCTGAAAGGGATGACAAGTTGTTACTTCTTAGTGCCCAAGGAAATCAACTTCTGCATAGACAAGCAGCCAGGATCCACAGCCACAGAGTTCTATCTTCTGGGAAGCAGACTTACAGGACTGAACTCCTGCTTCTGTTAAAATTAAGGTTTTACGACCTCCTGATTTTGACATTCCCAGTGCTGGGAAATCCAGCTTGTCCTGCCCTAAACTGTCTTGGTGATTAATTACCTTCCCTGGTAGGAGACCTCACAGGAAGATGAATACATCTGCATACACTCACTGAATATTGGAAGTCCTTAAAACCTGTGATTGAATCACCCCTTCACCTTCTTTTCTGACACTGAAATAGATTGAACACTGTCACTTTAAATCATTCTTACTGATCTCCTCTGAACCATCTCATTTTCAGCTTCTATTAAGGAATTAAGGAATTTGAGTCTCAGACTTCAGGAGCAGTGGGACTAGTCCCAGAGAAACAAATACAGACATCTTTCTATATTTCCTGTTTATAAACCCAGGATTGCATTATCCTCTTGGCTACAGCACCACACCACCTGCTTATTTTCTTCTGATTATATGTGATGATTCTTGAGGTTTTTGAGCATCAACTTGTAAGAGCACAAATTCTCTCATCCTATAATCACTCTCTCTATTCCTTGGTGCATGGTTTTACATTTGGCTGTACAGAAATGCACATTACTCGTTATCAAGCTGTCTCAGCTACCTCACAGCATGACTTGTTATTTATGAATCCCAATTGCTTACATCACTTGCAAACTCTTTAAGTGATGATTTTATGTTTTTCTTAGAGCCATTAATATCAATACAATGCAGTGTAGAACTAATTGCCATAGGACGCAGAAACACATTCTTTTATGATGACTTTTTATTTCCCCACTTTGTAACTGTCAGTTAGTTAGAGTCTCAACAGTTTAATATGTACTGTGATGAGTCTGTATCATTTTGGCTTCTTAATTAAAATGCTGCAAGTTACCAGAACAAATATTTTGCAGACCTACTTACCTTCATCAACCAAACTTGTAATGCCATTAAAAAAATCAAATTATTTTTGCAAGATTTATTTTCCACATTAATTTGCATTTATTGTGTTTCCACCCTTTAATTCTTTTTTAATTAAGTAATGTAGGTAACGTCCCATTTTATTACCCAGAATTCTTGTCAGTCTGGCAGGTTGTAATTACCTTGGTCACCTTGTATACCCTTTCAAAATATTGGTACAATATTTCATCCAGTCCTCTGGAACTTTAACAGTGTTCCAAGATTTATTGAAAATCAACATTAATGGTCTAAAGATACTCTGTGCCAGTGCTTTATAAACTTTTGGATGCAAGTTACCTGGACCTGCTGATAGCCAACTTCATTAGCTTCTGTTTAACATCCTCCTCAGTGCTGGTTGTAATGGAATGTATTTCCTCATCATCATCATATGATATTTGTGTATCATCTAGCTCTTCCCCAAAACCAGACCAGGAATAGTTATTGAGTTCTTCCACCTTTCCTACATTGTTGTTAACCATGCCACTATTTCTACCTAGGAACAGAGTGAAGCCCTTATGAAACTTCCTTTTCCCCCAGGTTTCTGCAAGTTTCACCACGTAGTTAAAAAATCCTCTTAATTGTCCTTAACTCTGTTGTTCAAAGATTACTCTGGCATCATTGTGAATCCCTAGAATTCCCTGGAACTTCTAGATCCCAGTGCACATAGGTTGTTACACACATCTTTGTATTGGCCCTGTAACTCTGTGCTGCTCCCTCCAATCAGGGCATCTCAGAGCTTCCCCCCACCTTTCTAACTGTGGTTCTCTCACCCCCTTTCCCATTCCCTGCCTTTTGCAAATCGAAATATCCTCTTCCCTCTGCTCTCCTTTTTGCCTTTTCCTTGGTAGCTTCTCATAAAGAGCTGGGGAAAAGTGGCAAAATACTTGGGAAAAGAGGTGGCAAACTCAACACCAAACATCCATGCTGTCATCTGGGATAGTGTCAAGCATCATTTCTCATGACAATGCTGTAGGGACTCACAGACATGGAAGAGCTGCAGACACGTTTTGGAGAGTTCGTAACATGGACTCTTGTGCCAAGTGAAAAGTCATCCTTCATGTCTTACAGCCTTGCCGTGGCTTGGGATCAAAATTATTGGTTTGATTTGTATAGTGTTTCTCACTATCAATATTGAAATGTTTCCTCTTCTAGCAGAGGGAGCACATTAAGAACACAGGATGGGCAATCTCCCTGCTCTAAGCTCGGGTGTCTGGCACCACAACTGCCTGGAGCAGCACCCTGGGGTTTGTGGAGTTTGCTGCTCCTCTAGATACACCTTCATTAGGAACAATGTGGCATCATGTGGCATCCAAGATACCGTGGAGGGATGGGGAATGAGACCGTGTCCCATCACCTTAACTCACAGAGACGTTTCCCATTGCTCCTACCTCCTGTTTTGCAGGCTTTCATGTGACAGCCTTCTTGCAAAACAGCTAGTTATGATATCCTTCAAGAAAAACCTCTCTGTTTGGTGAGAAGACATCCCAATGAATGGCTGTATCCAGAGGAATAAAAGTAGAACAAAATTATGGTAGCGATATGCCTTTGTGAGACATTCGTAGATGGCAAAGCTATGCACTTGCATGCATTTGGCCAGAAGTTATAGAGAGTTACACCGCTCACTCTTTAATTTATTTCCTTTTTGTTTGTCAGGCCTATTGTGTGTTTATCAGTCTGAGGTGTTTCATGAGAAGCATGTTGAGGACAGTAATTGTGTATTGCACCAATCTGAACCCCTCATCTGTGCTTCACAAGCATGACACCACTAATTGCTAAAGAGATAGCAAGTTGGGGTTAACCAGGAATGCTTTATGGGAGAAAATAAATTCCATCTCCATTAACATGCTACTCCCAGCTATGATGGATGAGCATTTTTTATCTCCTCAGCTATTTGCCCATGGATTGATGATTCAGTTGATTGGGAGTATCTCATATTTTCTGCTTGAAAAGCACATAGTTCCACCAGAATCAATGAATAAACATTAAGTGCTTCCCTTTCATTTCAAGCGGGATGGGCTGATGCTCCTGGAGCAAGGAGGCCTAGATTTTATCACCGGGGCTCATTACACTGCATTCACTGACATATGTGGGAAGTTAATGGAGGAACCCAACCTGCTGGAAAGTGATCGCCTGTAAGTGTGAAGAGGGAAGAGGGAATGGCCGTGCAACTGCATTAGCAGCCACCACACTCACCTTTCCCTCCTTCCTGGGCTGACACGGCGCTCTGCTGCGGCTGGGAGGTCACGGGCCTGCACAAAGGTGAGGGGACAGCGACTCCTTCCCATTCCCACGGCACCAAGCGAGCCCTTCCTGAGGGGAAACCGAGGTGAGGGGTTCCTGAGGCGAGGGATGGGGGGCTCCTGAGGCGAGGGATGGGAGGTTCCTGAGGCGAGAGATGGGGGGCTCCTGAGGCGAGGGATGGGGGGCTCCTGAGGCGAGAGATGGGAGGTTCCTGAAGCAAGCAAGGGGTTCCTGAGGCAAGAGGTTCCTGAGGTGAGGAGTGAGTGGTTCCTGAAGCGAAGGGTGAGGGGTTCGTGAGGCGCTGAGCACTCGCTCGCCCGGGTGAGGCTGAGGGCGGCGGTGAGGGCGCGCTGTGCCGGTTCGCAGCCCGGGACCGGCCGCCCCCGCCCACCCCGCGCCCGCCGGACCGCGGCACACGCGGGAAGCGACATTTCCTGGAGTTCCCGAGCGCCCGCAGCCGGGCGAAGAGTCCCGCTCCCGGCATGGGCGGCCGCCTCCTCTTGGAGAGAGAACGGGCGAGACTCCGGGCGCAGTGTCACGGTTTGGCGTAACCTGTCAGCTCGCCATCGCGGCTCCTGTGAGGAACGAGCGCGCTTGTTTATTGTTGTTTGGTGTGGGGTGGGTTTTTTTGTGGTTTTGTGGGGGGTTTTTTTTTTTTTTTTTAATTTCTGGAAGCCTCTTTGCTGAGGATTGAACGTGTCTGCCAGGATGGCTCCGTGCCTCGCACCTCTCAGGGAGGCCGAGGGCGTCCCGCAGGACGGGGTGCCCGTCTCCGATTGTGGAGACACTCAACATGAAATGGCGAAATAACACACGGACGGCTCCCAGCCGCGAGTCCTTCTGACCAGGTTTCGTGCAGTGGTCACACCACACACCCGCTGCAGCCGGGGCCCGGGGGCGCGTCCCTCGGCCGCGGGG
>VWZW01002780.1:816078-901464 GCA_013397115.1 Edolisoma coerulescens
AGCGGTCGCCCCCCAGCCCTCCCCGGCGGCCGCCCTGGTCCTCTGAGCCCCCTCCCCGCCGTTCCCCCTCCGTCCCCGGGCATCCGGACTGGGTGACCCGCTCGCCCGGGACACCTTTCTCCCCGCGCCGGCGATCCCGGAGATGGGCACGGAGCTCCTGCTCCCCCCGGGACGCCCCGTGTGCTGGCGCGGGGCAGGGCGAGGCTGTGCCCGGGCAGCCGCGGCTGCCGGCCCGGGCAGGGGAGGATCCCTCTTCGCATCTCGTGCCCTTTTTATGGCCTGATCTCCGCTGTCTCCCCGGGCAGGGAATGTTACTTGCTCTTCGCGATGTGTAACAAGTCACTCCTGCAATGGTGGTAGTGGTGGAGGGGGATGGGGAGAGCGGGCGGGATGCGTTTTATAACATCTCTAATTACGTGAAATTGTGGTCATGTCTCACTCTAAGAATAACTGGCACTCTTGGCATGTCAGACTTTTTGCAGAGGTGGGCTAGTTTCTTGCTCATAAATGTTATGGCTAAATAGGTGCCTGTGGCAGAGGGTGGCTCAGGAATTGTTTTTATCTTCTTAACCAGACAGAGAAACAAGTAGCAGATGGAAATTGATAGACTTTATGTTTTCGTGTTAACGACCTTGTTTATTTATAGACAAGATATTCCTTATTATTTTATGACAGAGGTTTTTCAGAGGGTGTCATTTTTACACATATTTTCATTTAGCTCAGATATTAAAAGTTAACTGAATTCTGTCAGTCTTTTTATTAAGTGTGGTTGTCTCAGATTAGAATTTCTGAATAACACTGCCCTCAATTTTTGGGTCCAGACTGAACCCAAAACCAGAAGGAGCTGTATACAAACAAGTAAAATAGTAATAATAAAAAAGGTGCTCTACTTGAATAAAAGCTTTTCTTTTCTTTGGGCAGCATTTAACTGACTAGGCAAGGCTTTAAAACACTGTAATTAACTTTTATTAGCAAATAATTTTTGATTGCATGGAACAAATCCAGATTTTAGATATACCTTCAGTGGCTGAGGCATTCAAATCCTTTGTTACTGGCTGAACCATCAGTGTGCTTCTTTTTATAAAGTTACAGCATGTGATGCAAAATGAGAAGAACAGTCTCCTTGACCCAAGAGAGACAAATTTTAAAATCTCTTCAGAGGTTTGGGGAATCTGAAATGGAAGCTGAAGAAGGGTCTAAAATTTCAAACAAACCTCCTTCTCTAATTGAAGCCCTGGTCAACCCTGAACAAGTTACCATGTTCTGACACACGTGATTTATTTGCATTGCTTTATGGTGCCTCCTTTAGTGTGTGAGAAAGGAAGAAACCCACCCCAAAACTGCCGTGCTGACTCCTGATATTGGGTGTTATTTTTGTGTGTTAGCTTTGAGTCAGTTACGAGGCTGGGGATTAAATACTTTCAAACACACACTCATTTCAGGATCTGAGGCCTGGGGCTAAGGCTGAGATGAAATACAGTTTTTTTAGCTTGGCATAAAGTCTGGCTGTGATTGTCTCAGGGAACAAAGGTAGAGACTGAACAAAGATGCAGTATTAAAACTTGTGGCCAGAGAATGATAAGCTTTTAATGTCTGTTGTAGTCTGTCCACTGGCTGTGCCAGCTTTGGCAGAAAACAGCTTGCTAGGTTTTAGGTTTACAGGCTATCTATAGAAAATTACCTGAAAATTACTTTGCTAAAGGGTTAGAGTGGTGTTTTGATTTTGAATACGAGTTGGCCAAAAAGAGGTTTTAGGAACAAGTTGTGTGTTCATGTTTTGTTGATCAGAAACATCTTTTTGATATATTAAGCTGAGAATCTTCCAAATAAAACTGATTTTCTTAGCCAAAAATCAGTTGAGGAGTGATAGTTTCGGTGCACAGTTAGTCTGTGTGCTGATGAATCTGTGATGTTTTCCAGAACACTGTTGTAAGACACCAGTATATTCATAGGCTTCTTTGAAAGTGTTACATAAAGGCCAATGTTTATTTTTGTAATATGATTGAGATTAAAGAAATTGAAAGGTGGCCTGTTTATAGTTCTGTTTGTGATTCTTCAGGAGACTTGGACTTGTAAATGGACAGAAATGTGAACTAATATGCTTGGTTATCCCTCCTGTTGTTTCTGTAAAGCATTGAGAAAGGTACAGTGGTACTACAAGTTGACAAAGCTTTTTGTATTGATAAGAAATAGAAAGTCAAAAGTAAGTGGCTGAAAGTAACCAAAAGTATTGAGTTTTAGGTGACAGAGACAGCTTTTACTTCTTTGTTGGCTTGAGGTGTTGGCTATATCTTGCAATACTGGGAATATTGTGTCAATTAATGTAGATGGATGGGAAGATATAAAATATATATCAAGGATCCTTCATTGAGACAGTAGTTTCTGCTTGAATTGGAATTCAGGAAAAATAGAATTCAGGATGCATATTGATACAACTTTTTTGACTAATGACTAGAGCAAAATATGCCACATAGTTATCAAAAAAATAGCACACTGAAAACTCAGTGTGATAAAAATAAATGACCTTTATCATAATGCACACAAATATAATTTATATGTAAAGAATAATTATTTGTCTTATCTCTATAAATAATTTTATTTTTGGGTACAAGTAAAATACTTTCCTACTTACTATTTGTTTGGCTGAGTTTCACTTAAACTGCTATTTGGATTGCCATAGCAGACAGGTAGAATAGGAAAAATACTTTCAAGGTGAGTTTATATGTATTCTTTCACTGAATAATTCCAGTCTGATTTATTACTGGATTATTCCATCAGTAATTACATTACTGTTGTATTGCTGCAAGAGATAAGTAGAGGTGGCTAGGATTGGTACTTATTTTTCAGAAATAACAGCCCTCCAAGTAGTACATCAGCACCAAATAGGCTTAACATGAATGGCAGAGGAAATCCATAAAGTGTCACTTAAACTATTTTAAAGGTAGTTACTAGAGAAATCTAACTAATTTTAAAACATAGGTTGAAGGCAGGCAGTGCATGGCCAGGAACTTCAGGGTGTCAACAGAGGGTAAATTGTTCCTTCCCTGTTCTATCATCCAGATCTGCTCAAGGGAGAGGGGACGTAAAGAAGCAAGTCCAGTCAGCTGAGATTTCCACAGGCATAGTTCTGTTACAGTAAGAAAAATGGTAAAAAAAAAAAGGTGATAAACGATGTGAAAAACAGGTGTGGAGCCACAACCTGTAGATCCTCTGTGTTTTAGGAGGTGTGGAGCTGGAGTGCTCCCTGAATAGCTTATGTGGTCTCTTCGGTCTGAGGATAAACTAAGGCAAGAGTTGTGTTAGTTATGAAGGCCAGGGAAAAGAGAGCTTTAGGAAACTTTAACATTGTTTTGTTTTCATGTGAAATTTGATAATTTGGAAATGTCAATATGTGGCAGTGTGACCATATGTTATATTTTAAAGTTTTGGTGTTGATACATAAAACTTTTCACACATTTTGTCCCCAGTGTACATTGAGCAAAGGAAAACATGGACTTCAGAGCTAGATTTCACTTGCATTGGTTTTTTGTCTCTATATTTCTTGAGTAGAAATGATCAACTTTCATATGGAATTACTTGCAGATAATGCTAATAGCTATACATCTCTATATTTTGTCTGTGTTGTATATAGAATATATAAATATCTTTGTCTTGCCTGCTATATGTGTTAATATTGTTAATATTATATCTCTGATATTTTCATGGCAGCTGAAGTTACAAACCTACCTATGAATCAGTGGGGTCACTGTAGTGTCAGTTGTTTAAGGGAATACCCTGAAGGTCCAGAAACATTCCAGTAAGCTCTGCTAGGATTTTCTAGGTTTGTCTTTCGAGAATTTTATTGCATGCTGCTTGTTTCCTATTCTTCTTCCCCTTCCTTTTGATATCCACAGGAAGCTTGATGAACTTTTGTTTTTAAGAGCTTGATTGCATAGTGGAGTTGAGTAGGGCTTTACATTTGGAAATGATATTGCCAGTTAACAACTTTTTAAAACATGGTTATGTTGGATTTCTGTTGCAGTTTGGTTCCAACATAGTGACAAAGGT
Organism: Edolisoma coerulescens; assembly: GCA_013397115.1. Lineage (NCBI taxonomy): Eukaryota > Metazoa > Chordata > Aves > Passeriformes > Campephagidae > Edolisoma > Edolisoma coerulescens. The sequence goes on from VWZW01002780.1 coordinate 820,126, forward strand.
GGAAAGCTTTCCAGTGGAGGCTTGAGGCACCAGCTGCTGCTTTGGGCAATGCTGCTGAACCCTGGTGTAGGGATGGCTTTATATGTGAAGTAATGCAATAAATGTGCCTTCGCTGGTGTCTTCCTGTTTTTTGGCCTGACTCGAGCTGAACTCATGTTTGCAGTAGTTACAAAAAAGCACTAAAGCTTAATGTAGACAAAGCTGGAAGTGTTTTTTCCTCTGCTGTTTTCTATGTGTGAAAATGTTGTAGAATTCAGTTTGGTAACTATTTTAGGGCTGTTTCCCAGCTATTCTTCATTAGTGACAGAGGAATTAGGCGTGATCAAAGATGCTTCAAGTGTTTTGAGCTTTTCTTTGCTTGTGCTGAGATCCATTGTCAGGTTAAGTGCTAGAAAAGAAATGCTGTATACCAAATTATTACCATGCTGACTGGTAGTGTTTCAGTGTGAATTTTGCTTGTTGACTACTTGTACTGCAATTTCACAGAAGAGGCTTTTTTTTTGTTGTTAATAAAATGGTAGCTGGGGGGAACTTGTCATTCCCTCTTCCCAGCATACAAAGAATCCAGAGGTCATTTCCTATCAGGTGATAAATTGAAATTAGGCCATACTTGGGTCAGAGATTCATGTGTGCTCTATCAATTACAGAAGAGCTGTAGCTGCTATAGTAGTACTTAACAGCCTTTTGGATTCTTGCAGTTTTAAAAAATACTGTAATTGGAAAGTTTTGATTTACTTCTACGATATACTATTTTTTTAATAAATAATAGAAGTCAAACTTTATACACATGTTCTGTGTACAACATTTCTATTTCACTCCAAGTTTAAAACTTTATTTAGGGAAGTAATATGGGTGAAATACATTAGCAGATTCATAGCAGATTATCAATGGAAGAACATACACTGGTACTTTTTTCCAAAAAGTATTGTGATGCACTTAAAAGGAGTTGGTAAATGTTCAGTGTAAGAAGAAGATCAAAGAGCTTTCTAAATCGCATAATACCTTCTTTATCTGTGAATGACACTGACTATTAGAGGAGCTTTTCTGTTTCCAGGTTCAGTTTTGTTGTGTCAAAACTCTGCTTTGAACTCAGTGTACATGTTGTCTTACCTGTTTGCACTCCCAAGTGTGAACTAGAAGATTGATTTAGGAACACTAAAATAAAGGCCAAGCCATTTGAAACTGTGATTTTATGGTGTATGTGGCTACTATAAATACAAGAAGAATTGGCAAATCGTATGAATATGCATAAAATTTATTGCTTGACCAGTTGGCCAGTCAGATAATTGGAAGTTTGTAAGACACTACATGACAAAAACTGTAGATATTTTCAGATTTGTGAGTTTTTTGTTTCTCAGTTATTATTTACTGTGCTCCTCTTACATTTCTTTTAACCCAGTCAATAAAACTGTTCTCTCATCTGTTTCCTTTTCTTCTTCAGCAACTTTGATTTTTTTTTTCCTCTCTCGTTTTTTTGAATTGTTGGATTTTAAGAGGAAGGTTGAAGACTGGTGTCATTTAATAGTAAAATATGGGTCCTGGTTTCTGGTGATATAGATTCCTCTGGTCTGTGGGGTGCTCAGAGCTCATTCTGATCTTGAGTGTGCCACACATCCGGTCTCTCCAGGGTGCACTTTGGTGATGAGTGTGGGGGTGCAGGTAAACCCTGCCCCAATCATCTGCTGAAGGTGCCTGGCAGAATTAAATTTGTATTCCCACTTCAAGTTCTGCAGCTCTGAGCTTTGCATATCAATTTAAACAAAATGAAATTAATCTTGTTTCTCTGCCAGACTGGGAAGTGCAGTGAGTGAAGAGGTGCACGTTTGGTTTTTCTGCAGGTGTTGTAGAGAAGCAAAGGCAAGTGGGCTGCTGTGGTTTATTGCAGAAGAGAGGTGGATAACTGTGCTGCAGATTTCTTAAATAAACGTGATATGAAAGAGAAGAGATTATCTCGTGTGTCACTCCCACCAACTGCTGAGTAGGGGTAGTGCTGACCTGTCTTTTTAGTGCATCACAGATCCAAGGAGCGTGTTGCCTGACACCATGCAATACTGAGGACAGAGAACTGGACTTGATTAACCTGGTGCTCTAAAGAGTTCAGTGGTTCTTGGTTTGAGTCAGTGCAGTGTGCTGGAACCAGTAATAAAGGAGCTGAAACACTGGGAATCTGTTCCAGATTCATTTCTGATGGCTACGACATATTTTCCACCCATAATTCTTTAGATTTTGTGAAAGATTTTGTAAGTAACAGGGAAATTCTTACATGATCTGGAGCTGCAGAGAACTGTGTTTTGTTTCGAGTTGGAGGATGTGTTGAATGAGTTTATAGTGTAAATCTTATCTGATGTTATATGTATCCAAGTCCTTGGAGATACTATATTAGTAAGCATTTTGTTCTACCATCTGTGGAATGAAAGAATCTTGGTTTTCTGTAGATGTAAATCCTTTTTGCCCCATAGTATCTCTTCCTTTCCTTCCCTCTCTGCATTAATCCCATCTTTCTCACTCAACACCATAATTCTGGGGTTTTTTTCCAGAGCTGTATGGGTATCGATTGCCCAGCAGGTTGCTGCCAAAATACGTAGAGCAGCTTGCTTTTCCCTTGGAGGGGATTTGTTTTTACTGTGTAGATACTCATTTTCATGACAGACATATCTATAATTTTTAAAATATGAGCATAAAGAATAGTAAATGAACAATACGATCCCATAATCTTAATTTCTATAGGAAATTAGATTAAAGATACAACACTTGAAAAGAGGCAGCATCTGAACACTTAACCAGTATGTAACAGTCCTCTTGTTCATTTTACTGAGGCTGTGAATACTGAGCTTTCTTTGTAGGCTGGAGGAGACACAAAAGTTACATGGTTAAAATATACCCAGCAAACCAATCATGCCAATGTAATTTTTTATTCCCTATCTGCACTGTAATGCAGATAAATGAACATTTAATATGAATTGAGATAATGTAAGAGGAAGGTTCCCTCTTTGTCTGTGATTTTTTTTTTCATTTATCTCGCAGTCTTTTTGAAATTGCCCATTTGCCTGTGATACTGTAGAAGTGCATGCTATGTCTTGGAAATAGCTTCCTTCTGAATCTTGTGTTTTGTAGGGAAAGGCACAGGTAACTGATTTACACCCTTTTTGGGGTTTATACTTCAGTATACAGCTGCTGTTTCTGTTTGCCAGCCACATTGATAGTCCAGCCGAGCATATTGGTTGACACTGTGTTACAAAGGCACATTGTAAATGCCGTGTTGGTTAATTCAAAATGAGTATTTTAATGATCTCTTATTTGGTGAACTTGAAAGTACATGCAAAGCCCACTTCTTAGGTTATATTATTAACAGATTACTTTAAATAGCATATATATTGAAACAGCCTCTTAGCTGAAACATCAGATTGCATTGATTGTAGTAATTTTGTGCTGTGTTTTTGTATAAATGGTGAAGGCTGCATAAAACCCCAGCATATTTCATGTGTTTCACAGTTCTTTCTTGACTCTTTTATAAATGTAACTTTAAAAGATCGTTACTTAACCATCAGTCCACCTGTGTGCTTTTCTGCTTTCAAGTAATTGTATTGGTGTACTGGCTTAATAGCTTCTATATTGTATTTACCTTGGTTTCACTTAACAAGTCACCTGTAAAATGCATTTTAACCCATCTCTGGAATTTGCTCATAGATTTTCTTTTTGTATACTCCTGTAGAATGAATGTGGGGTTTATTATGATGCCAGTTGGAAATTGTTTTTTGAGACTCATGGGCAATAGATAATTGTGTATGTAGTGGTTTTGTTCCCTTATTCATTTCCTATAATACCCCTTGTGGCTATATATATATTTTTTTTTTCATTAAGCCTAATTTCTGTACAGATGGCTTTTAAATGTATTTGAACCTTCTAATTTGAGGAAACATACAGTAGTGCCTCCGATGTAGTTAACAAAACTTGTCTTGACTAGAGGCTTCAAATACTGAGATGCTGAAGGGAAGTGGTCCTGGATGCTGAATACCCACTGTGTCTATGTGTCAGAAAATGCATTTCAGGCTACAAGGCTGGGGGTTTAAATGAATTTGTGAAGGAGCTTAATGATAGTAAATAATGATGAGGATGAGTAGGAGGCAGGTTGGTAGTTAGGACAGTGTCTTAGGATATGGCTGTTATTTTAGCCTTGTGGTTTTTTGCTTTTTTGATGGCCATTTTGTCTAAAGACTTCCATTTCTGTTTGCAGTGTGGGTGTACCACCATTGCTGTTGGGTTTGCTCCCAGTGTTCTTAATCTCATGTGGTTAATAAGGTTGTTTACAAGTATGTTTATACCAGTAATGAACAGTAATGTTGGAACATGGGGTTTCTCTTTTTTTTTTTTTGTCAGAGAAAGAAGAAAGCTTGGGTGGGGAGAAAACAAACGGATGCAGGAAGAAGTGAATGGGGAAGGAATGTGAGAGGGGAAAAGGAGACCTTTAGATGAAGAAAACAGGAGTATGCTCCAGGCTAAGAAGGAGGGGTAAGGAGGTAGGGATTTGTGGCTGAGCAGAATCAATCTCCTTGTCAGTGGGCAGAAGAAATGGCAGAGGTTTCTCAGTTTTGATCTATCTGAGAAATGTTGTATCTGAGTTCAGAAGAATTTGATGTTCCTAGAGCTCTGTAGGATTTCTGATAACTGTATTAATACTCATAACTCATTAATAATGAAGGCTTTCAAATGTTTTTGGGTTTTATCTGTTAAGTCTTCATTTCCTGTGCCTGCTAACAGAGATACAGAATTATGGGCACTTAGTATTATAACTAAAACTTCCTGGAGTCCAACATAAATTTCAGGTAAATGTCCTGATTGCTTCAGTGGCATGATATATCAGTGAAAAGAAAAAAAGCTTTACAGTGAACCTAAATGCAAGTTACTGCCTGTTCCTGTTGGTTAGTGCTCGGTCCCTTCAGCACTGTTACAAGCACGTTAATGGACCTCAGCAGAGATGAGATGCATGCTCAGAAATAGCAGTTTCAGTACACACTGTTGCCATGGATTATGGAGTTGTATTGAGTGAGTTACTAGTTACAGATGACTTAAGACATAATGCACTGTGAGCATCAGCAGTGATGTTAGATCATGATCACAAACGTGGGAGGGAACTTTGCTACACTTGACAACAGTGTTTTATAATGTGTTGGGTGTGATATGAATATAAAGGTCTACACAAAATGGGAATTAAGTTACCTACTTAGAGATAATTTCAGGGAGAAGAGAGTATGAGATAAAAGTCCATGTTTATTTCAGGGATGCATGGTGGTAATCCAGCTTTACATAACATAGGATTTGAGAAATAGTAACTGGTGTCTGTAATTACGATATTTCTTTAAAATGTATGTAAGAATTTAGAGCACTGTTGTGTTACACAGTTACCAGATGAGCAGAGATGACCACAGGAGTGTTGGAAACAGAGCCTGTTGATAAAGGTGGTGTTAGTGGCTGCCTGACTGCTCTTCAGTGGTCTTTCAGAGTTTTTGCCTGTTCAGATGGTCCTTTCTCTAAAGAGCAGCTGAGTCCATAAATTGTGTTGCTTCCAGCAGCTTCTCTCCCCGGTGGGTACAACTCGGAATTGATGGGCTGGTAAATGGTAGCAAAGCAGTTTCCCTTCTTGCCCATTGTCCTTTTGATCTGTCTCATTCTGGGTGTGTGGCACTTCTGGCTTTTATTATCAGATTTTTCTCACTGGCACTTGCCAGTGTCAGCCCCTCGTGGGCTGACAGTTCCTTAGCAGTTGTAGGCTTTTAATTAGAGATTCTAGGGGACCTTAGTCAGTTCTTCCCTTACTGCCCAAATCTAAGAAAGATCTGAAACAATGTTGAGTCTATTTGTGTTTCATTCATGTTTCTACTCTGCATTAGAAAGAAGAAAAATTCGTAAAGTATTAGAATACAGGATTAATCCACTCTGGGATAGAGTGCTCAGCTTTAAGTAATTTTATTCTTCAAATGTGTTAAACATCATAGTCAAAACCTTCTCAAATACTGAAACAGAAAAATCATTCCATAAACCTACTTATTCTATATGTTTACTTTAGTTTGTGTTTGAATAAAGATAAATAACAGCTTCAGGTCAGTATGTTAAATGGATTAATTTTTAAAAATAACTATGTTGTTACATTGATGACATTACTTGGAACCCGAGCACAAATTAAGAAACATGATTTCATATTAAATTTATGTTTAATGCACTCTGCATTAAAGCTTTTTGTGGTTCACAATATTTTAAACTTGGAAGTTGCATGAAACAAAGTGTTATAAAACATTAGATACGTAAACCACCACATTTTGAAGTGACCTCTACGAGCATATGAGTAAGCTCAGGAAAGGATTTTCTCTCTTTTTTTTTTTTTTTCCCAACTGTATTCCTCTGGAAAAACTTGCGTGGAAGGCAGCACTGCGGTGTAAACCTATCTATTTGTTCTTCCCCAGAGCAGGGATGGATCCTTTTCCAGGCACTCAGGAGCAGTTACATAAGCAGGAGCTGGTTCCTGTCTCCAGGTGCTGAGGCCCGGCCTGCAGGGCTGGGGTTTGTGTCAGGAAAACAGATCAATTGCTTTCTCCTCGAAATGGTAAAAAAGGGTAGGAAATGGAATTTTATTTTCTACTGTAAATGGTTATAAAGCAGGTGTCCTTTTCAGTTGGGCTGATTTTATTTTCTGGAGCACAAAGGTTGCTAATGCTGCTGTGGTTTGTCTTGTCTCCCTGTTACTTTTGACTGTGATACTTCCTATGATGCTGCTTTGAAGTTGCTGCTCTTTTGACTGCCTTACTACTGCTCAGGCATGTGTGAATGTCTCCTTATGGAAACTTGGCTGGAGACAAAAGTGGAAATAATGGCTTTAAAATGGCATGGGGGAGAGTCAAGGGAGAAGATGCAAATATTGGTGAAATAATTAGAGAGACTGTTCTGCTTTAAGCATTGTCCACCTCTGTTTGTTCAGCTGATTGGAAAAAAAGACAATCCAATGCAACATTGCAATAGTTTATCTTTTGTCAGCATTCATGGGTAGTGAGCTGGTACAAAGGGTTGTATTACACAGAAATAGCCTGCCGTGCCCCAGCCTGCTCTTGGGTGCATTTACATTGAGTAGTAGGAACATCAGCAAATTATGGAAAGTAAAGCTGAAGGATGCTCAGTCATCTTGAGGTTTTGGTAAAGGGAAAGGATTAGCAGTGACTGTATCTTGTTTATATTTGTTACATTTCATTTTTGCTGCTGTATTTAGTCTTTCTTATTAAATGGATTTATGGTGAGATTTAATGGGATTTTTTTAATCTGAACTGTGGTATTGACCATGTATTTAAAAAAAAAAATCTATTGTCATTTGCTGAGTTTTCTTTAATAACTTAACATTTTGAAAACTTTTTTTTTCTTCTGGTTGCATTGAACTGTGACTACTACTTTAATTTATTAATAGAACACTTAATTTTGGAATGTTTAATTTGGGGTCTAATCTGAAGTCCTTGCCATTGCAGGTATTTTCAGGTGTGTGACATATTGCTACTGCTATTACAAGCAGTTTGTAATGCCTGCCCTTCCCTTCATTTGTCACGTGCTAGATAGAAAGAACTCCATGTTGTGGGACAAAATTGTTAGGCATGTGGTAAATCACCATTATTCCAAGCATTACATTACTTGAGTGAAGAACCCCCTTTTCCATTTGCGAAGGCTTAGCTTCCAGATTGATTGATCAGATAAAATAATTAATTTTACATTACTGATGTGTGTCCTGAAACTTTCTACCTGTCTCCCCCCTTGTTTAAGTACACTGATTTCCTGGGAACGTAACCCCCTGCTATGGTATTTCTTGTTGTAGTTTGTATCTTCTTGCAGAGTTGGGGCCTGAACACATCCCCTGTCTGTAGTCTCTGAATCTCCCATCTGATACTTCCAGAGTGTAGACAAGGTAGGAAGTTAAGATACCAGTGTTGAAATCTGGATTTGCATTTAAGATAATGCCTAGTTCAACTAATCTAGCAGTAATAAAGTGCCTTAAAATGGCTGCAAATGTCTCTCTGCCTACTCAAAGACATCTTCTCACTGGTAGCACATTATAGAGGATCTGTAGTGTAGTTAAGAGTTGGATCTTTGCCAGTAGATGGAAGCATTTTTTAGCATCTCCTCATGCTTTGAGCATTTTTCGCATTTTTTTACCATAGTACCAAAATTGCTTCTTTTTCAGTCTCTTTCCATTTATTATAAGCTATTCCAGTTTCTGCTAGTTCAGATTACTTTCATTTAAAACATTTTTTACATTCTTTTTTGTGGAAGATATTTCTAAGTTTGTATTTTTAGAGTTCTTTTCTTCTATTCTTCATCCTTTCTTTATTCCGAGCACGTCTCTGCTTGTCAAATTTCTCTTCAATTTCTGTTTTGCTTTTGCAGTAATTGGTAGTCGCCTTCTTGGAGCTCCTGAGGGAAATCAGACATGTAGGGTACAACCAAAGCAGCACCTGAGTGGCACCACTGTAGGGCAGGAGATAGAGGAGTTCAGCCAACCATCAGCAGAAGAGATGAGGAACTGAGGTGCTCCAAGTAGCAAACTGGGACAGCAGGGACACTGGGCCTACTTCATTTGCAGTGATCTTAGGTCCCGGTGGGCCCATAATTTTTAGGGGGAAGTGTATGTATTTTTTACAAGTGTGATGGAACCCTTTTTTTGCAGAGAAAATTTAATAATCACTAGGTTATATGTTGTTGTGAGTATTCGTGACTCTCATTTGTAGTTATTCCTTTTGTCCTCAATTTTCATTTAAATATACTTCTCTTACATTAAATTCTTACTGAAAAAAGAATTTGGCTCTGTTGCCAACTTGTTCATTTTTTTCACGAAATCCAAATGTTATAATATAGGGTTTTTTTTACTTGCTTTTTGTTTAAGTGTACTACGTTCATATCTGTAAGCATGCTTTGATTTTTGCATTGATCTTTGCAAGGGGAAATGGCTGCTGAGAGTAAATGTTGAACTGTAAACAAAAAGCTCCAGGACCTCCAGGTAATATCTCTTCAAAGCTTACTTTGGAGACTGGCAGAGATTGATTGGATCTGTGTTCTTCTCCGTTGAATGGTTACGCACAAAAAAGTCATTACCTGGGAAGAATGGAACAAGGAAAGAGGAGCAGGATAAAAACAATGAATAATAAAGCTGTGCTGTTGCCCTGAGTACTGCTTGCCTAGAAGGTTTGCTGGCTTGGAGCACGGGTGTCAGCACAGCACGTTTCAGCTGTGGGTTGCTAGGGCTGATCCCTTTCTGATCAGGGAAGGTTGAACTTTGTGGTTAATGTATGACTGGTTCATGTGATGTTCGTGATGCAGCTGACAGGCCTTGCCATAAATCACAGACAGAATTGTCATTAATTGATCTGTCTTTTCAAAAGGGTCATGAAACCTGAATCATTTTCCTGCACTACAGGCCAGGAGGTGACATGATGGTGGTTCAGAAAACCTTCCCCTCTGCCACGTGTCCCTCACATCCCTTTGAAAAACCTTGTTCTGAAGCCTTTCAGTGGATTTAAATTTCCTCCACTTCTGTTTTTGCATGCATGTGAAGCCTGTCTGAAGAATATTGTAATAAGATAACATCTACTATTTCCCAGATAACCAAAATTCATTTTAGTTTATAGAGGCAGAAATACACATAGCATCAGGAGTTTTACTTGTATACAGGAAGAGTTCTGCTGGCATCCAAAGCTGTGGGATTCTGAGTTTAGAAACACTGCTACTCAGAGTGATACTGTTCAGTTCATGAGTTTCCTGGAATTATTACTGTAGCTAATTTCTGAAAAGAATAATAAACAACCCTGGGAAAAATTTAGTGTAACACTGAATATTGCTTTCATGCATGGAGAACTGTTTGTTTTTTTTTTAGCACTGTGCATTTTGCCAGAGTTCTGAGGGGTTTTTTCCAACATACGTTGCAGCCTCATCAGAGCACTAATAAATATTTTAACTACCTAACAAGTCAAAATGTCAGTGCTAGTAAACCTTAAAACATGAATTTAACTTACCTCTTTCCTTTTCTTGTTGCACTGTTTGTCATAAGCTAGTTTGTGTTTTCCCTGCCCATGGCTGTGTTGGATTTTTGAGCTATGTTGACTGTTAGGATGCAGCCTGGGAAAACGAGCACCTGACCTATAGAAATGCTGTGGACTGAGGAACAAAAGTTTCTTCAGGTGACTTTTTTTTTCTCTTGGGTTCTCCCTGCTATTGAAGGTTGGTGCTGTTGTGGGTTTTGTGAGAAGAAGGCTTTAGGAAATGAAGGGAGCCTAAGATTGTAGGGGGAATAATTTGAAGACAAAACCACTTGTTTAGCTGTAACCAAATCAGTGGGAAGCTGATGAATACTGTTTACAGAATTCAGAGGGCTGTGAATTTTTGTTGAGTATCAAAGCTACTAGCTCTTTATTTTTGGAAGGCCTATTGTAGTATAATATAATTGATTTCAGAGGCTGGTTTTATAAATTGTAACAGTCAAGGTCATCAGGAATACAAGGACAGTTGGAGTTGCTGCATTCCACTGAGGTTTTACAGTTAAATGAAGAATCATAACAGGTAGGTAGCAATGTGGTTTTTATTAGCAACATTTTTCACCAGACTATTGGAGAGCAATAGTGGCATGGTGCACACATCCCTGAATTTAAAACTGCAGATGTAATCCAAATCATTTGAAGTTTGCAGCATTTGCCAAATATGCCTGTGCTAGCTGCAGTCATGTGTTGAAAAAAACATGGCTGGTGGCAGAATTACCAATCATAAAATACATGTTTGTATTTTCTTTCTAGGATCAAGTAGAACACCCTGATTCAGCAGAACTGGCTGGTTGTGCTGCAGTCATCATGAGAAGGCACAGGGTCATTCGTTTCTTAACATATGTATAAGAGAAAAAGGTAAGAGGCAAGTTCTGCTTTAGAATATAATGATTCAGAGTTCTGCACCTGGAATGCTTGTAATGTATTGTTATGGATATATATTTATATATATACACCTTTGTATATGGATGTTTCTCTTACATAGAACATGATGGAGTATTTTTAGCAATTTGTTGTTTTGTTTTTTACTGAGAGTAATTGCCCTCTTTTAGAGCAAAGATTGTGTCTTATTTTGTTTGGGAGGGGGGGAAGGTGGGCAAAGTCTTTCTTTCTCAGTCTGTGCTGTAGACAGATCTCATCAGTTCTAAATAAAGCTATTGCTCAACTCTGAACAAACTCTTCATTACAGCAGAGGTGCCTGACTCGCAGGGACAGGTAACACACAGAAGGGAGCTGGAACAAGCTGTGCACTTGACCCTTGTTTGTTGGGGTTGAAGGAGCTCTTCAGGAGCACTGGATCTAGTAAATCAGTCTGTCCAGTTGGTCTGTACTTCCGTGCTGTCATGCTATGGGAAAGTGACATTTTCTGGATACGTGATTTTTGTCAGGATGAATAAGCAATGTTTGGTTTCAGTTTGATCATGCTCTTTGTGACTTCCATCTTAGGAGTTTTTCATGGGTATTTTTTTGTGAGGACTATAATAAACTCTTTGAGCATTTTGTTTAGTAAGAGATTACTGAAACATGTCGGTTCACAGTTTGATATTGAAAGAGTTGTCTCCACAGGACAGCATGACAGAAAATCCTGAGATCCTCTTCTGGTCCTTTACATACTCTCTGGTTTTTAGGCCTTTGCTGTGAGGCCAATAGTTGTATGTCAATATTATTTCCTTTCAGTGCATTTTTTATTACAGTATTTTAATGTGATTGTGAGCTGATCATCCACTGTTAAAGACAATTTGAAAGACTAAAGGCTGTCAGTTCCCGTGGTGAAAACATCTTGAGGATGATTTAGGATATGCAGTGCAGAAGATCATGGGTTACATAATCCCTTATCATAGAGCCCAACACAAATACGAGTCTGGCTGCTTTGCAGGTATGACACAAGGCCAGTCTCTTGTACAGTTCATTTCCCAAGAGCAAGCTGGCATGTGGGGTATCTGAGCTGTCTTGAGAGGCAGTCTCCAAGGCTAAGCCTGTTCAGAATAATACCTAATTTTAAGGGAAGTTTTTCTGTCCTTTACTTCTGTCTCCTTCCCTCTCCCACTATGCAACTGAAGTTTGTGTTATGTCTGAATGCTGTGATGACAAGGGCAGTAATTCTGGGTAGATATGATACACACATTTCTGGTACATGCACCTTTAAATTTAGATATCAAAGGAGACTAGAGCATGTAAGGTTGATAAAATATAAGTTCCTAAGTTTTAGAAATGAAGATGATGATAAGCTCATGCTGTTGTTACGAAGAAATTGATAAGTAAAACACAGTTCCTGAATTATGCATGATCTGTGATCCAACAGGAGCTTGAAAATAATCTGATTTGACAGACTGCATGTTTTAATTAGCTCTTTGCCCTGAAAGACAGAAGATGACTCTGCAATGGGTAACAAGTGATCTTGGGTTCTGGACTTACTATACCAGTGGGTAGTAACCATTGTATTGATCTTTTTTTGTATACAGAGTTAAATAAAACACAAAATTTAACTGGTTTTTTTCCCTAATTAGTCTTTTCTGTCAAACCTTTGCATGGAGGACTGTATTTTTGAAAAAAACATCCTCTGTTTTTTACTCATTGGTGGTTTATGTCTCCTTTTCCTTGAAGTGGCACAAAATCCTCTCCTTCATACTGTTCATCCCAATATATACTAATTTAGGAAGTATCTCCTTTTTGGTGACATACAGATGAAATTACCACTGAAACTTCTTTCTGATTTGCTCATGTTTTAATTCTCCTTTTTCCAGAATCTAAGTTGTGTGTTTGCTCATCAGCTTCTCTCCATGCCATGACTCAGGATATTTGAGCAATACTACAGAGTTTCACAACTATTAAGGATCCTTTAAAAAGGTCATGCCAACCTTTGTACTAAGAGGAACTTTGGGATTAGAATAATTCTAAAAGTCTTCCAAATTTTTATAGTGGTACATGTGAGTTGCGGTCAAAAGTTTCAAAAGACCTGTAAAGGAATATGCTTTTTATTTAGCTTGGGTGTTTAATAAAAATATTCAAAATAAAGTTAAATTCTAAACCACAGGGAAAACAGCTACTCAATTATTACAGCATGCTGTGTTAGAGCATTTTATTTTCTGTTTTGATCTTGAGTTGCTGGCTATGGAGAGTTGAAGCATTAGATCTTCAACTGGCAAATATGTGAGTTGCTGACAATCAGGAAGCCTTGCTGATATCTGTTAGGAACATGAGTACTTGTCCTCCTTTACTGTCAGACAGAGGAGAGGACATTAAGGACTTCTGTGGATTTGGCAGTGTGTTTTGCCCTTGGCAGAAACTTGCAGAAAAGCTTGGGGGGTTGTTGTGTTCTTTTATATAATAATAATAATTTTAGATGTTAGACCTGAAGATTTGCAGCTGACCTTTTCTGAGAAACACCTACTGCACAGACAATGAGATCTCATTTAGAGTGGCTGTCAGCTTAGTGACTGTGAGTTTAAAAATAAAAGGTTCCCCATATATCCTGGTACATCAGTAAGTGAAATAACAATAGTGATATAAAAGGTCTTTTCTCCCTTCAGTTGGAAATCATGAGCAGAAAAATTTTTTATGACTTTTTCAGTCTTGCAGTGCTTCACTGACAAACACTCCTTGCATCGTTGACCTTAGTAGCAGGACTTTGCCTAGAAATAATTATACATGTCTTCATCAATTTTTTGCTAGGAGCAATGTTATCATTATAATGTAAATTAAATACATTATAAATGGATGTGAAATTATATCATTTTGTACAAAACAGTCTTGCTTTTGGAGACTCCTGAAATGCAGCATGTGATCAAGGTGGGCAGCTTTTCCTTTGCTTGTGTTATGATCTGTGCATCTGTGCACAGTAAGTGAAATGGCAGATCATCTGTTTTCCTTGCAGAAGGAGTTAATCTAAAATCCCAGAACAGAGGACAAATCTGGGAGTACGTCAGATGACAAGTCCAGTTTATCTCTGAATTATTTTGCAAATGGTCTTTTTTCTGTTGATGCTTATTGCAATTCTAAGTTACTGTTAGATTAATTTTCTTCAAAACTAGCTTTTGTATGTATCTTTAACACATGCCTTAGTCTGATTATGTTAAATAGCAATGTATTTGTGTTATATCATGTTCACCTTTTAAAACAACCGTGTATCAAGCTTTAAGTTGACCTTGAAAACTTGAACTCTGCATTTTGTGATATTTTAATGCACAGTCTTTCTGTCAGTAACCTAATTGCAGCTGTTGCCCATAATAAATACAAAACTCTTGTACAGTAAATATTTATGATTTGTAAATTGGTAAATACAAAATGTTGTAGTAATGGAAATAAAGGTGGTTGAAGTTTTTCTCAAATCCAGATGCTATGGGGATAATGGTAAAATATTGTTTTAAATTGGAAACTTCCTCTGTTGTTTTGTATTTCTGATGGAAAAAAGCAGGTTTTTAATTGAGCTGTCAGGTCTAACACTGCTTCATGCTGCAAAACAAGGCTCTCACCCTCTCCTCCTCCATTGCCTTATTTCACAACAGTGAAGAGAAAACTCTGAAGAGAATAAGGTTGTTTTGGATGATGTTCAGAGAACAGATCAAATCAAGGTCTCTCTGGTTTATAGGTTATGGCACACATTTCCCACTGAAAATGTCTTTGCTGGTAGTGAATGTTTGGAAAAAATGAATCAGGGTGTCTTGTTGCTACAAGACTTTGGTAGTGAGGAGTCCATGTTACTGCTGTTAGGGCAAAATATTACTTATTATGTGAAGATAGTTATGTAATGATTCAGGGTTGGGTTTTTGGCTTTGGCTTTGCTTTTTTCCCCTCATTTCTCCCATGTCATCTTCTTTTCTAGCCTGAGAGCATTATCTTTTGATGAGACTATTTACTTCTGTGCATTTTGCTGGATTTCCAGTGTCTGCCTTTCAGGGAAACAAGGATTATTAAAGCAGACATTTTAAGAGGTAGCACAATTCAAGTAACACCCATTAAGTCCCTTAACGACTTTTACAAGTATGAATCTTTGAAGCATCTCGAGGGAAATGAGGAGTGACACAGAATACTGGTAGCCTACTGTACATTAAAAAATCAGAAGCACAGGGAGTTTAAACTACATGTTCAGAGCCACATGAACGAATTGGTGATAGCACAGATCTGAAGTCAGGTCTTCAGATTTTTTAGTTGGCCTTTCTGGTTCTCTAGACTGGTTTTTTTTAGACTGGTGTCACAGCAGTTTTGCTCTTACCATCACGGTGATCCTGATAGCCAGACACATTAATGTGAGAGACTGGAGGTAGTAAAATCCAAAGCAAGTTTGGGGAGGTTCTTAATCTGAATTAAGCAAGTTTAAGCACACAAATGATTTTTATTCCTGGAAAATACTTTTGATTTATGTCTGTAATGTATGTAAAATCTGATTTACAAAGGACTTTTCTCCTTAAATCAGGACAATATGTAGTGGAACACTGCTGACTGAAGGTTAAGCATCTGATTGTAATTTGTTCTCTGGCAGGTTCAGACAAGGATCTGGTGGTCGTTCCCTGACAAATGGAGAACTATTTCCAAGCAGAGGCATATAACCTCGATAAGGTTTTAGATGAATTTGAGCAAAACGAAGGTGAGTCATTTCAAACAGGATTGTAGATGCACATCAGATGTCTTCTACAGAGAGCAGTATTGAAGAGGGGGAGATCTGTGATACCCTTTGTGGATTTGAGTTGCAAATTAATCTCAGAATTTACAAAAAACATCTGTTAATTTTGCATGGTATGTCTTCAGCATTTCTTAGTAGTGTTCTCTTCTGCTTCCATTCATCTTGTTTACCTTTGTAAAATTTCTCACTCTTTTAATAGCAAATGTGCCATACACTTTTAAAGAAAGGTTTTGTTAAGCCTAATCTCAGTAGCCATATTTAAATAATTTATTTTAAACAAATCAAGCAAAACTTATTTTAAATTTCTTTTGCAGAAATGTTTTATTAGGTCACATAAATCATATAATGAAGGTTATTGTGTTCAAAGCACTCAATTTTTTGCTTAGTCCAACTGGTAATTCTTTGCTGTCAAGGAAGTTGAACATTTTATGGGGGTGAGAATTTTTCTAAGCACTTCTAGCTGTCTGAAGTATATCAATCAATACTTTAAAGTTGCTTTTGCAAATTCAACCTGATACTAATTTGGGTAGCTCTAAACATCTTGAGTTCCAGAAACATTATGGAATTACACTACTTAGGTTGATCAAGGATGTTGTTTATGGCAGGTGAGCTTCATTTTTGTGCCCGTATTTGAACGCCTCTGCATTTCGATTTGGGACATTCTAATGCAGCAGGATTAATAGAACCTGTAGCTTTAATATGACAGTAAGTTTTCTTCTTTAAACCCTTTTTCAGATGCCGCTGTTTCACCTACACTGCTGGGTGCAAAGTGGAATCAGATTTTAGATCCGCCCTCTCGCCGCCTGTCATTCAACTCGACTGTGGCCAACGTGAATGAAGCTACAACTCCTAATGAATGTCAGCAGAGATTAAAGTCTTTCTCCTTGTCCCATTCAGTGACTACACCAACAGGAGGAGGGGATTGCTGTGCTAATGGAAAGGATTTTAGCATAAGCCCAGAGACCCCAGTCATGTGGATTGATGATCAGGCAGCAGCAGATGATCAATTGATTAAAAGAAATAGTAATCGGGATGATCAGTGTAACTCTGTGGAAGCAGGAGAAAAGAAATGTGGAAATGCAGCCTGCTTGCCAGAGGAGAAAAATGTGCTAGTGGTGGCAGTCATGCACAACTGTGACAGAAGAACACTGCAAAGTGATGATTTGGTGGATTGTACAAATTACAGCAGTCAGTCTCTAATGGACTCTATTAGCTTTACACTGGATAATGAAAACCGACAGAGTGACCAGTTTAGTGTTACTGTAAATGGATCCACAGAAAAGGACGTAGATACAGAAAAGCGAGTGAACAGGCTGTGCACTGAAGATGACTCTGTAAGTCATTTGATTACTGCTTCTTCTGAAAGCCTGACCGCTGCATGCCCCTCCTCTCGATTAAAGGAGGAGGATTTTAATATGAGCAAAGATTCGCTGTTTTCAGAAGCTACAACTGCAGGGATCAATGCAGTGACTCTCTTACAGAGACCAGTTGATGGTACTGCTAAAATGCAAGAAAATTGTGCGTCGGTTGAAAATTTCACTAGTAAAGCCATTCCTCTGAGAGCAGATCTGGAAGCTAAAAACTCTTCTGGTTCCAGTAGTGGAAGCTTAATCGTAGAACAGGAAACAACCCAGCAGTTGCAGTCTAGGCTATCTGGGCTCACTGAAACCTGTCAACCTAACGTGGCTGGAAGTGGCAGTTACAAGGAATGTGTTGCAGAGGATGTTAGTGCCACTGAAAGCGAAGTCATTGAATGTGATAAAAGTCTCGGCACGACGGAATTGCACAGCATGGCAGAATGTTACCCTGAATCTCAGGAGATGACTAATTGGGAACTGACAAAGTTGAATGAGATGAATAATAAGCAAACTCTAGGAGAGAATGAAAGACTTTTGCAGACCAAACAGCCTGATGATGCATGTGGTAATAGCAAAGAAGATGAAGATGGGGTGTT
This sequence comes from Edolisoma coerulescens, assembly GCA_013397115.1. NCBI lineage: Eukaryota > Metazoa > Chordata > Aves > Passeriformes > Campephagidae > Edolisoma > Edolisoma coerulescens. The sequence goes on from VWZW01002780.1 coordinate 837,758, forward strand.
GGAGGCAGGCATAGACTTAAAAGGGTCTGGTACAGATGAGCTTGAAGGGTCCAGTCTCTCTGATGTGATGGCTACATCAGCAGCAAGCTCTCTGTCTAATGGTTGTGATTCCTATGGAATGCAGAACCCAGCTGTTGCTCATGTTCCAAAGACTTTACCCTCCAAGGAAGACTCGGTAACAGAGGAAAAGGAGATTGAGGAGAGCAAGTCAGAATGTTACCCTAATGTTTATGAACAGAGAGGAAATGAGACCACAGAAGGGAGCGGTCTTATTTTAAACAGCACTGGTGACCACATAAAGAAAAATTATTTGCATAATCTTTGTAGTCAGGTTTCATCCATGCAAGGGCAAACTTCACCAAAACCAGTGACTAATCTGCAATATATCAGTGTTCCTTTTGGTGGTGCAAGGCCTAAGCAACCCACAAATCTGAAACTGCAGATTCCGAAGCCATTATCGGACCACTTACAAAATGATGTTATTCCCCCAAATTGTGGAGGTAATAGTAAAAACAAAAATGTCTTTGGTAAGACACAATTAGGGGATACAGCAGACACATTTCCTGGTGAAACATCTTCAAATGCCTCTGGTACTGGTTCTAATGGGGAACATTTGGATGAGTATGAATCTGGAGTCTCTAATAGTTCGTGCCTTGCAGTAGCCCCAGATAGTCCAGATAATGATCTCAGAGCTGGTCAGTTTGGAGCTCCAGCCAGAAAGCCTTTTACGACTTTGGGTGAGGTGGCTCCAGTGTGGGTTCCAGATTCTCAAGCACCAAACTGTATGAAATGTGAGGCCAGATTTACATTCACCAAAAGAAGGCACCATTGCAGAGCCTGTGGGAAGGTAAGTTCATATTTTGTGAATAAGCTCAAAGCACCTTTTTTTCCCTGATACTGCACATCATCGCATCAGAGGGCTTGCTGAGATGCTGGATATAGTTACCTGTGACATCTCTTCCTAAAAACTGTGTCTGAGTGAAGCAAAAATGGGAGTTTGTGAGCTCTGATCTATTTAGGGTTCTAATAAAGAATAACTAATTGTTATTAGTCTAAATAAGCAGTTGTATTTGTTGATTACAATGATCACCATCCTTGGGTTTATGTCAAACTCTTATAAAATGACTAAGTGCAGGAAACTGCTTTACAGAAATTACTTCATCAATAATCCCATTGAAGTTACTGAAACAAACTTGTGCATTGGGAGTGGGCTGTTGGATTGCTGGCATCCTGCTGGTTTACATGGCTGATCAGCTCTGTTCTCAGTCTTCTTTACTAACTTTTCTCATATTGCTTACATTATTTTTAATAGTATTAACATGTTTTGAAACGTACATTTGCTCCTGGGGCAAAAAAAAGTAAATTAACTGTAACCTGATGTATGTCCATGTGGTGAGAAATTCTGTAATGAAGACAAGGAAAGTGTAATCTCTGTATCACTTTTTGTTGTGTAAGAAATATTTTATTGTTGAGGTTTTTTTTTAAATTTTATGTATGTGCCATCTAAGTGAACACAAATTCTTATGTGATGAGTTTATTGTGAATTATTGGCTTGTAAATTATTTCCAAGTATCTTTTACTGAAATACATGTCAGTGGCATAAATAGGAACTCGAGGAAAAAATAATGATGATTCAAAAGCAGTAAACTAACACTCTTGTCAATTAGGTATAAATGCATATTGTAAAAAGAAATACTAAACCCAACTAAGAACTAGAGTGAAAGTAACTTTGGTTCATTTAGGCCTCATTCAAAGGTTTCTGAAGTTGATTGAAAGACCTCCTGGCTGCTATGGGTGATAATTTTTGCTACCAGATGAGTGCAGGGAAAGCAGAATGATGTGGATTAAGGACCTAAAAGAAGCAAATGTATCAGGAAAGCTCAAACCCTCATGCCAGCTGGTTCTGGAAGCAGCCCAGCAGAACCCCCAGGTTTGCTCCTCTGAAATGGACCACATATGTGTCCCTTTTGTCCCTCTAGGAACCAGAATGCATAGCACTCCATCTCTCCCATGCTGAACAGTCTTTCACAGCACGCTTTTAAAAGCTAAGCAGACATTCCTTGTGCACTGGTCCAGGACTTCAGTTGGTTCTGCACATCCCACTGCAGCTTGGTTGCAGTGGAAGTCCTGATGTGGAGCCAGTAGCTGCAGGTGACCAATAAGCATCACATAAAGCACATGCCTACCTTAGTGTACCTTAGTTAATATCAGGGGCCTCATTCTTCTCATTGCAGTTAAGGAGAATCTGTGAGGCGTGGAAGTTAAAGGATTGTCCATGATTTTAGCTTTGACATGTTAACTTATACTGTTACTTGGGTAATTATTTTTTTTTTTGAGTTGAACAAATACGACTACAATTTTCATGTGCCGTAACGTTTTCTACTTATTTTTGCATTTTAAACAAGTTTATTGCTTGGATGTAATTGCTTCTCTGTAATGACTGAAGCCCTGAATTGCACAAATGAATGCAGAAAATTAAAATATCTGTGAATGCATAAAACATGCAATGATGGAGCAAGGCCAAAAATTTCCATGTGTTTTTTTTTTCTTTTTTTACTTTCTTCTGACAAACCTTGAGAAGAACAACCAGTGCCAGTGGGGTTTTTTTATTTGATTATATGTGGGAAATGGATAAAATAAAAAATCCCTTTGCTCAGTAGACAAACTGACTCAGTAGACTTAGAATGGGTTGTTTTTAGAAGCTTTTGTTAGCCAGTATTTGTCTGGACCAAATTTGCACAAGTGCAGCCAAAAGATGTGGTAGAGAGGACTCATTAATAAATGCTAAGGGTCAGTGTAAGTCGAATAATACTTAGCACTTTCTGCAAATTGCTTTACAGCCCTTAATTCCTGTAACGATTCTGGGCAGAGAGAGACCAAAGCTTTGACAGACAAGCTCTGATGAATGTGGCTGCAGTGGCTTGAGAAATCCCAGTTCTCAGCTGTCTGCTCCTGCTTTCTGGTCACCATCCCAAGCCCCAGAGCAAGTCCTGTGGACCACGTGTGGTGTAGGTAACTACTGAACCACAGGGATGCTTCCACTGTTAAATGTCTGAATCTCACTAAAAGAATTGGGGAGACAACATCTTCAGCTCTTGCAGTTATTTGTTTCTAAAGGAAGTCATGGGATTAAATATTTTGAACACAAGCTGTAGTACAACAGTTTCTTTCTAAGCTTTATTAGCATCATGACAAATCATTTTAGTAGGGGTGAATGTTATATATGAAATTAAGTAGTTGGCTTTTGCATATAAAAATCATCTTATGACCAAGTTAATAGTTATTAAAGTTGTTAAGATAGTTAAATTGTTAAATACCTTTTAATATGAAGTTTCCATAGCTCTCTGTAAACCAATGTTCCCCCCCCGCCCCCCACAGATGTTCCATTGGTGAAAAGAACTTGTGATGTACCTCAAATCCACCAATCACCCTGTGCCATCAGGGCGGGACAGTGGGAAATTCTGGGAAGGGCCAAGGGGGTATAAAAGGAGAGAACAGAGCTATTACTTTCTCTTTCTGTTTCCATGTGATGGAGTTTCTGGGCTCTGCCGGAATATTGCTCCCCCAGCGCTGGGTAAGAGGGGGGGTCAGAGGCCTATCTCTGTTCAGAGACCTTTCTTTTTTTTTTTATTTTAAGAGAATTTTGCCCCAGGTTAGCTGAGGTAAAACCAGCACTGAAGATTTCTGCAGTGGGCATATGGCCAGTTTGGCACCAAGGGTCTCCGATCCTGCGATCCCGGGGTTTTAATCTTATTTTAAATTAAGAATTCGGATGCTGTTATTTTTCCAAATTATTTTTCTTGTAATAAACTTTTTTTTTTTTCCAATTAAAACAAGAGTTGTCTTCATTCCTGACATGAATGTATCTGTTTCATTTGGGAGTAAACACTGCATTTAAAAATAGTTGAGTGGCAACTGGAAAGTCTGTCTTGGTTTTTAGTTTCAGGGTAATAATTGCAAAGTTAATGGATGATACAAACCATTTGGATTGATAGAAAGTAATACACTTGCAGTAAATTGTGAGTTAAAATTAAGAACCTGATGAATGTGTGTGAACACATTTGTAAATTATATGTTCTGTATTTATGTACTTTTTGTTGTCAGATGAAATCATCATCCTTGATAGGAAAACCAGAAAATTTGTATGCAATCTTTTTTATTGATAACCAAAACCATATTTTTCCACTAAAATATTAAAAAAACCCCAGCAATTCCCCTAGCAACTAATGCTTTAACAACCCCTAGTGAACCTGAAAACCCTAGTAACATAAAAACTTGCTTTGACACTGCTCTGTTGTTTTTTTATAGCATGATGTACTGAGATAATGACTTGGTGATTGTTAATAACAAGTCTGACTTGTCAGTTGTGCTGGATTGCGTTCTCTGCATTACTGCTGCTCAAGGCTGGTGCAGCCTGAGAGAGGAGGTGGGGATGTTCTGTCATTGCTTCTATTTTCTCTTTTAATATTTAAATCATTGCATTTGGGAGCTTTCATGAATGCACAGTGTGTTGTTTGAAAAAGGGTCCTAAATCAGATACTAATTTGTGTTGGTCCTTCATTTATGGTTGACGACATTGATTTTTCCATGTTCAATACTGAATGAACTTTTGACTGGAAGTTTTGCCCAGCGAACTGAAATGATGTCAAATGTCTCTAAAATATGCTGTGATGTTGTTATTAATATTCCCTAGAATACTTGTAAATTGGGTTAAGGTGTAAGTGCAGAAATCAGATTTTTAAAGTACATTTGCTTTGGTTTTTTAAAGGTTTTCCCATATGTGAAAGGGTGGATTTTATTTTTGCATTAAAATTCCAGTGTATACTTAATTATATTTTGGTTTTGAAATGTTTGAGTTGTCATAATTAGAAAACATTAAAACTGGTTCTAATGAGACAAGACTGAGCTTTCTGCGCATTTGATTTTCAGCTCTCATGTTGAGTTCAGAACCTGTATTTGCTTATTTTAAACACTTGCCACTTGCAACACAAAACCTGCAAGTAACAGGCTGCAAAGTAGTCGTAATTTGGTATGACCTTTAGCTTGGTTGAAATTTAATTAGGCTTAAACACATTTGTATGTAAGAATCCTATGTAACTTCTTGTCTATATTACAGAAATACTGCTGCTGAAGTGATGCAATATTTTGTTTGATTTAGAAAGTGTTATAGATCATAATAATGCATAGTGAATTGCAGAGATAATATCCACCCATAATTAAAATTTGAAATTCTCTCTTGATATCTCAACTCATTTGTTAGGTAGCTGCTGCTGTTTCTAGATCTCCTGAGTGTGACATTACCTTTCTGCACGAAATGGATGTTCATCAGTATCTTCACATCACCTGAAAAATAACCCTGAGGAACTACTGGGGTTTTTTTTAAAATAAAGAAAATATAATTATTTAAAACAAATAAGAATCATTAGGGCATGTGTTCTGCAGGATTTTCAGAAAGCAGTTACTGTTGTAGGATCATATCTGCATGCAAGTGTGTGTTTTGGTGCACAAGCCATGCTCTTGTTTTATGGTTTTGCCTGCCTGGAGGAAGCCTCAGGACTGTTTCCTGCCCAGGTCTGGGGAGGTTTTAGATCTGGTTCAGGTGAGAAGGATCATGACTGCAGCTGCATCTCCACAGCACCTTGTGCTCCTGGGGCTTTGCCCTGGCCCCTTTCGCAGCCAACGTGCACAGAATGCAGTTGCTGAGTTCTCTCTACTGTTGTGATGCTGTAGTGTTTGTATTCATGTCAATACGAGCTTTTTTATAGAAATCGAGCGAGATTTTCTTGCAGTACTAATGCCATTCAGCTTTCTTAAATGTCTCGGTTTATATGTTTAACTCTTAAAACATTTTGGTAATTGCTGTTCCTCCTCAGCCGAGGAATAGGTTGCAAGATATGAAGAGATTAAACAGCTGGAGTTGCTAATATAGAATCACAGAATTATTTAGGTTGGAAAAAATCTCTTGAGATCATCAAGCCCAGCCTATGACCGATCACCACCCTGTCAGCCAGACCATGGCACTGAGTGCCATGTCCAGTCTTTCCTTAAACACCTCCAGGGGCAGTGACTCCACCACCTCCCTGGGCAGCCCGTTCCAATGTTTAATCACCCCTCTGTGAAGAAATTCCTCCTGATGTCCAGAAATTCCCCCTGATGTCCAATTCCATATAGTGAATTGTACCACTGCAAAGAATTAATTAATTAAGTTTGAATTAGTCTGTGCCATAGCAGTCTGTTATATATATGGAATACTTGTGCATTGAAACATATTTAATTCTAGGTAATACTCCTGCTTTTTCTAGGACTGAAATTAATTCCCAAACTGTTAATTCTGTAAGGGATTGTAGTGTGGTAGATATTTATTACCCCCATTGTCATTTATGCCAAACAAATTTAAAAACACCACAGTGCAGTATCAGGACAAGATGCATTTATGTGTTCCACAAAATAATCATCAGGATTAGTAGGACAGGCACCCTGGGTAGGTATTGGTCACTGTGGCTTTAATGGGACAATAGTGATTTTTTTACCTCTGTATTTTGCATGTCAAGAACTTAGCTGATCCTCAGTTGTCCAGATTCATCAGTTTGTCCCATATTTGTGCACACCCCTGAGTGGTTTCCCCTGTGTTCCAGGTGTTTTGTGCCGCGTGCTGTAGCCTGAAGTGCAAGCTGCTGTACATGGACCGAAAGGAAGCCAGAGTGTGTGTGATCTGCCACTCAGTGCTGATGAACGGTGAGTGGGAAGGGAATCCGAGATGTGGCACTTCACTGGCCTTGTGTGGAGCTGCTGTGAGGGTATTTGAGAAAAAACCCCAAATACTTTATTTGTGTGGGTAAGTATTCTAAAACAGTAAAGGTGCTTGAGAGGCTGGTGTGGAATCCCTTTGAAGAGCAGAAAAACTGGTAAGGTCGCAGTGGGTTTGAAAGCTTTCATTTGGGAGTGCTCTGCCAGGATGGCAAAAACTGTGACTTTTGGCTTTTTTTTGCTGTTAACTCAGAAGTGTACTCTGTATCCTTCGTTGCCTGAGTAGATTACCTGCTACACATTTGTATGGAATGCCAAAGTGGAGAGTGATGCAGTTGTGCCTGTTCTAGATTTTGCACTATAGGAGATTGGGAAAGTAGTATTTATCCACAAATTAATCCAGCTCCTCTTTCTTCTTAACTCCTTGGTGTTAGATTAGGAGGTGCTGTCTAAATACAGGTCCATAAATATGGACAGCTGAGCTTAGATTGTTACTTTGGCACATTACTGGGTCTGTCAAACCCAGGGCGGTGCTGTGGCTAAAAGCCTGGTGAGAACATGGGACACAGGAGAGAGGTCACAAGTGGTTCTGAAGTTTACATGTAGAACTGATAGGAAGTTATATCACCTCTGCTTGGTGTAAGGAAGAACTCTGCTTGGTTTTGACCAGCAGACTGTGGAGTGTATTTTGTGTGTCATCCTTTATTGTATTAACAGAACTGTGCTATAAATATGGGCAAACACAGAGCGCTGTCTTGAGGCCTCTGAAAATTTCCAGAACTTCCCACACTGGCAGTTACCTCTGGGTGATGATCTGTCCAGCTGACTTATGCCCATGACACTGAGACAGCTGCTGCTGGAAGACACAATGTTCAGTTTTTATGTCTTGAATTGAGGGGGCAGAGAAATGGGATTAGGTTGAGAGAGGACCCACGTGAGTGCTTAAATCATGAGAGAACCTGTCTCATTGTGAGAAATTTCCAGGCATTTTGGTTTATTAGTGGGAAGGTGAATGGATGGCTTGGTCCTGGGGTATAAGTATATATCTGGATCACTGAAACTTGATGCCAGAAGTGAATTCAGTGGTAGAGGAAGGTCTGACAGGTGCATTCTAACATGTAAAAGATAGAATGAGAAGTCAGACAAATTTAGGCTCTAAATGCAAACTTTTAACTGTTAGGATAACTGTTCAATAATTATCAGGGTAGTTTATAATGGAATCTCCATTGCTGCAATTCTTTAGCTAAACTTTGGAGACTTTTAGCAAAGATTCTAACCAAGAATTAGTTAGGAAAATTGTGGTTTGTGTCGGCATTCACACAAAGTAATTTTGGCAGTATCTTTACATATTACTGCATAGTGGATTATTTGGGCTGTTTTCAGAAAGACCTCTTACTTTGTTGAACATCTAAACTAAAACACTAAACTTAAGCTCATAGGTTTTTTTTTTCACCAAAGAAGTTGAGTAACGGTTCAGGTTAGGTTGAAAGTAACTGAGTGCTTAGTCTTGAGATGAGAATGAAAAATTAGTAGACAGTATCTGTTATTAAACAGGAATAATTAAAAAAATTTTTAAAAATATGAAATGTTTCAAAAATATTAAACATTAATTGGTGTGCAGTGGTAAGTTAATTATTAATAATTCTTTACTCTAGGCCAAATGTGTAAGGTGACAAGAAATTGTAGGTTGTAGTATCTAGAAATTAAAAAGGAGTCCCAGTAATGATGCTGAAGAGGTTCTAAAGTGTTACATTTTGGGATGGAGAAATGAACACATTTCAAGGTGTACAAGAACAAGGAATTACAAATACATTTAGCAAAAGACAGCTGGCTCGTTGTGGTGGTGAGTAGGATTAATTTTCTCTGGGGGAAGGGAAGAAGCTGAAAATACTTCAGTTGAAACCAAAGTGTTGTTTTAAAAAGACATAATAAAACTGATCATATTATAATGATTTCCTTTTGAAAGCCTCTCTGTGCTGTTGCCAGGACAGATGCACATTAATGGCAGCAAACAATGACATCAGTGCCTGGTTCATTCCAAGGCCAGCGCTGTGCTTGTCCCAGCTCCCTCTGTTCCTGTCCCTGCTGCAGTGCTTCATGCTGATTCTTGGGGTTACTGGTTAGTTAACCTGTAGCCTGATTGTATCCCACCCCTCCTGGTCCTTCCAGTTTCTTTGTCAGTGCAGGTTTTCGGGCTTTTGTCCTTCTCAGTGCAGCAGGTTAAGCCTTAATCTTTGCACAGCCTTGGAACTGGGGCTAGGAACTGTAAAAGCAGTTATTTCATTTGATTGCTCGGTACCTGGTTTGCGTTTGACTGGGGTAGGGGGGAGGGTTGTGTGTTTGCTGGCACGTTTCCATGGCCAGGCTATGTGTTTCATCGGTTTCCAGTGCTATTTTTAGTGTATTTTCATTTGGTAGATATGCTGACTTGGCACTTTGCTCCATTTAAAGAAGGCTTGAAGAATGCTCTTGGTACTGTGCTATGACTTTTCTAATAAAGGAGTCCTGGACATGTAACTCTGTGCATTTTTAATACTTTCTTCTTTCACGACTTTTACTATAACTGATACAGAATTGCTGTTTAAAAAGTGCTTCAGTTGAAGTAATTTTCTCAACTGGAATGTCAATACCTTTTTCATTGGCAGGCATTTTCACTCCTGGTTTTGCAGGTTGATGAGGGGAAGCAGGAGGGTTCGTGTTCTGTTGAGTTCTATTTGGGGTTTTTTTTGTCTTATTTCCACCTTGGTTTTCTAGCAATTTGCAGCTGAAGGAACCCAAGGATGTACATGCTCTGAGAGCTTAGGTGCCATGATATTTATGCCTCACTCAAAGAATGCATTTGTTTGTAACATACTAATATGGTTGTGAGTGCAAGCACATATATGCATTTTCTGGTATCTTGCTACAAGCCTTCCTTAGAGGTGAAAAAGAAGTAGTACTGTGGAGATAGTCTGGTTTACTCACTGGAGGAGATTTTTGTATGGTAGATGTTGTTGACAAAGAAGATTTATGTGTTATTGTTTGGCCAATTGAATTAAGGCTCAAGTCATGCCTTCCAAATTAATAGCATAAGGGTTTTTTTACAGTTAAGAATAAAAGTTGCTGATCTGTACTCAGCTGCCGTGGATACAAAGAAATGCAAGGTGCTTTTTATCATAAATGAAAGATAAATCTGCTCAAGCGTTCTCTGGGTTATGAAACATTTGTAGTAGGAATGTCTATCTGTCCATGCAGTGTGATGTATTTATATACCTATATTTATGTGTACATTGACTGTTTTTCAATTAAATCTTTCAAGAAGAAACAAAATGAAACATGAGGAACTAAGCATCACTCAAGTCAAAGTGTATTGTTAACATTTTTAGAAAATACTTCCTTATGGACTTATATTTTTATTGCACAGGGCCAGTGCAGTTTCTCCTCCTGCTATGGATTTTCCTGCTTAATTGCAGCCTCCTGGGCTGTTACATGAAGGGAATGGTCTTTGGGAGGTGGCAGGGTCCATACGGACCACAGCTGAGAACTTAACACAGTGTTTTGGACTGTTAGATCCCTTCCTCTGTGTTCATGGCTCTTGTTCTTTGTTTGCTTTAGCTCAAGCCTGGGAGAACATGATGAGTGCCTCAAGCCAGAGCCCTAACCCTAACAATCCCGCTGAATACTGTTCTACTATCCCTCCTTTGCAGCAGGCTCAGGCCTCGGGCGCCCTGAGCTCTCCGCCTCCCACTGTCATGGTACCTGTGGGAGTTCTAAAGCATCCTGGAGCAGAAGGTAAGAGCACTTCCTTTTTCTTTCAGTTTACCTGTAGTAAGAATTTGGAAAGAATATCTGCACTTCATCCATTTCAAATAATGGCTAATGCCAGTTGTGCTATTCCTGCCCTCAGCAGGGACATCAGGTTTTTCAGGACATGTAAACTGTTCTCCGTGGTTGTTTCTGTACGGGATGCTGCCATAGGCAATGCGTTAGGTGATGAAGTCTTAAGTTCCTTCCAATCCACATTTTTACAGTTATTTTTTCCAGTTTGCTGTTTTATACTCAGATTTTCCAGTTTTCTAGCCAGTGTTGCTGGGAGATCTTAAACGCTGGTTTTTTACGTTCTCTCCAGTGGCCCAGCCTAGAGAACAAAGGCGTGTTTGGTTTGCTGATGGGATATTACCCAATGGAGAAGTTGCCGATGCAGCAAAGCTGACAGTGGCTGGGACAACTTCCACAGGAACCTTAGCAGTGTCTCATGATCCATCAAAGCCCATGGCCAACAACACTTTATCAGCAGAAGTAAGGGAGTGTTTGGTGCTCAAAATCCTGTGTTTGCCTTGGTCGTGAGTGGTGTGTGAGTTGCTGTGGTGACTGCAGTAAGACTGAGGAAGGAAATCTGCTCAGGCTTGTCTTAGGATGTTACATAGCAAGTGTTGTCCTTATTTGAATGTTTGCAGAGTGCTGAAGCAACCATATTTTTTTAAATGAAATGAAGATTTTTGGGGCAGAGCACTAAGAATGTTTGTTGTCTGTGTGGCTTCCAACTGTGTGGCTGTACAGCTGGTGTGTGAAGGATGTTTGTGTAATACATGCTTTAAAAAAGGTGAGTCGTGGTCAGTAAGGAGTTTGAAACAATAAGATTTCCATAGTGTGGATCAGAAGAATACTCTGTCTATCACAAAATTCTGTATGCAGGAAAGTCCAGATAAAATCTAACAATGAAGTCCACCATACCCTGTGTAAGTGGAATTGAGACTCTAGAATAAATTCAAATGGGAATAGGTGCATTAGGATTTTGTGAAGAAATGGGTATGCGTGGTGTTAGAGAAGGGAGGTGCAGTCTCTAAGCAGACTTTCTAGCAATAGTTCACATAGAGGAGTCATCACGTGATCATCTATTGTTACAAAGCCAAATTACTTGGTGCTCCTGTTTCTCCAGCAGACACAGACTCCTTCACCTACATCTATAATAATTTAGCCAGCCATCTCTTACATTTTTATCATTATTACTGTTTTAATGTTGTCCTTCCTTGTTGTTTGTTTCTTGTAGACTGATAATGCCTCTGTATTCTCGGGAAATATAACTCAGGTTGGCAGTCCTGTTGGCAGTGCAATGAATCTGATTCCTGAAGATGGTCTTCCTCCAATTCTCATCTCCACTGGAGTAAAAGGAGGTGAGGGTTTAATTTGGCAGCCAGCTTTTATGCTTACCAGATGCAATAACCTAATGGCTACTGTGTTTATTGTAAAAATAAGATGCTGGCAGTGTGCTGAGTATTGGAAGGAATTCTCAGTAAGCAGTTGTGGGTGAATGTTGGGCCACTCCTTTGCACAACTGGTCCCTATTTGCATCCAGGAAGAGCCCACCTTGCAATGAGATTCCTGTAACAAGTAAAACACGAAGCAAAAAATTAACTGCAGTCCAGAAACATGTGCTAATTTCTTCACTAATCGGACTGTGGGGAACGTTTCACACAGAGATAGGTTTTAATTAGCCTTATGAATATTCATGCTTCCCTTCTCTGAAATTCTGTTGGAACATGGGCTCTTTCTGAGGCATCCCCAAGCACTGTATTCAACAACACTATTGCACATCTTGGCCCACAGTGCAGCTTTTAGTCATTGTGATGTCCCCTTATAGAGGATTCAAATGGAGCAGGCTTCAGAAAATTAAAAACTAATTTTTAAAAGATTAGAAAATGTGTATTTGTTTATGGGAAATTACTTTCCACAGTCTGATTCATGACATCCTTTAATACATTCCTGGAATGAACTTATTTTCTCTTCTTTGGTTGTTTTGTTCCTATTAGATATTTTGCTGACATAGTGCATTTCTAATGTTAAGCTGGAAGTAACCTTTTATTTCAGGATAGTGTCAAAACCAAAATGTGAGCAGCATTTAATTTCAAAACAGATCTGTTCCATCCGGTGTTAGCTGTTCATGGTAGTCCAGGACTGATGCCCTTCTGCCTTACTGTGATTTAAGTAACAATTCTTACCTTCTTTGTCATTTGGGATGACACTGTGACATTGTTGACATTGTGACACATGTTCTCAATTTGATTTCAATTTTCTCCTCTAGCTGATACTGAAAAATAGTTGAATTGTGAAGCAAGCTGCACCTTTTTAAAGGATGTACAGAGGCTATCTCATAAATTCTGTTGAAGTTTGAAAATACCAGCCTAGGAAAAGATCCATCAAACCAGCAATACTTAAATAAGTGTTTGTCTAAAAGGTCAAAACAGTAAAAAGAATTAGAATTGGGGTTATCTGATTATAATGTAGAGTCTGTACCAGTAATTTATGGATTTCATTGTGTTTGTTTCTTTTGTAGACTATGCTGTGGAAGAGAGACCTTCTCAGATCTCTGTCATGCAGCAGCTGGAGGATGGTGGCCCTGACCCTCTAGTATTTGTTTTAAATGCTAATTTGCTGTCCATGGTAAAAATAGTAAATTGTAAGTGTTTATTATTAATAAGTCTTGGTCTATGAGAGGGGAAGTGTTATCTAGATTATTAGCAGGAACAGCAGCATTATCCTTTGGTAGGATAGTCTCAGAAAATGTGTACAGGTTGAAAACTTTGTACTAAGCCATATTAAGTTAAATGGCAAAAGGCCCTTTTCTGGTGATTTAGGTGTCAGTACAGATATTTTTATGTAGAAAATATAAACTGGACTCATAGAGCCTCCAGTCTCAGGTTTGGAGATCAATGTCTCCTGTAGAGCTTGGTAGGGCAGGGTATTTTATCACCCATTTTCCTTTGGTTGCTTCACTTATTCCCCTGTCATCCCATTCCGGAAAAAGCAGATGGGATCCCGTAATAATGCAGGGGTTCTATTCCACTGTGCACCTCTTCTGTCCCTTTCTGTCCTGTGCCTGTGTGTACCTGTGCTGAGGGAGGAGTGGAGAGGCAGATGGATGGCTTCTCATGCCAGTTCCTCAGCTGATCTCTGCTGGGTAGAATCATGATGGAGAAATTAGGAAGGACAGTTTTGTATTAATAAATTGTTTATGAACCTTTCAGCATCTCTTAGATTGCAGTACAATGTTTTACATATGTATTAAAAAATTAATATATTATAGACACAGGTTTTATTTCAATAACTCAGCACTCTCAAGAAATGAAGCTCAGAGCCTGTGTCATTACTAACATTCCTGTGAAGCAAAACAACACAGTGAGGTCTCATGGAGACACCTGACATCCAGCTCTCCATATTAAGAGAGATATCACTGATGGAAACTGTTTTAGCTGTCAGGATCACGGTACGCACAGCCAACAGCCTGGCCTGTTCCCAGGCTCCTTCATTCACATTTAAATCCTGTCCTTTCATTTGAATACAGAAACTGCTAAAAGTCTGCTCTACAGTGTTAATCCCAAGATCTGACTGGGAGCTGTAATGCTCTGGCTCTTCCTTAGCTGTAAACTGGGAATTATTGAGCTGCTCTTGTTTTGGGTGTGCTTGCTCTCAGGGTAACAGATGTAGGATGTCATTTGTCCGTGTGACAGATAACACAACAATACATGCTGTAAACCTGATTCTTGCAAGAGCTGTCCTCCTGCAGTGAAATTTAGGCATCCTTTTCACAAATCTGCTCTGCTGATGTGTGTTTCCCTCCGTGCAGATGTGAACAGGAAGTGCTGGTGTTTCACCACGAAAGGCATGCACGCGGTGGGGCAGTCGGAGATCGTCATCCTCCTGCAGTGTTTGCCTGATGAGAAATGTTTGCCTAAGGATATCTTCAACCATTTTGTGCAACTTTACCGGGATGCCTTAGCAGGTAGGGATGCTCTCTGTTAAAAATGCTTTGGGTAGATGATCATACAGGGTCAGGTGGCATTGTCACAGCAAATGGCTCTTTTTGTATAAAAGAATATAAGAAGTGAATAAGGATCAAAGCTGAGTTGTTGATTTTTGGTATCTAGTGTTCTAGTCACCTCACCAAATCAAATGCTGGTAACCTGGGGAGCTGCTCCAAAGATCTTCCAGCCAGAAAGAAAATTTTGAGAATTCTTGAGGACCTTATGTTCAATATCCCCAGACCAGGTAGTTCAGAAGTTTGATTCTCATAGTCCCCGTGTCTATTCCCACATTATGGAGATCCTATTTATATTTTAAAATAATATATGTATATGTGTGCCCAGAATGAACTGTAGAGCATTTCAGAAGTTATCCCTGAATTTTGAATTTTTGTATCTCGATTGCAAGATTTTTATATATAAACCATTGCACATTTTACATTTGCTAAATAAATAGGCTTTCACTTCTAGGTATTACTGTTGGACCTTAGAATTCAAAAATCCTTGCATAAGGAAAAATGCAAGTATTTGGTTCCACTGATCAGAAAATAAAGCTTGTTTTCCAGAGGTGAAATTGGATCACATTAAGGTTATATGCTGAAAATACATTTACAAGAGGTTCTGCTTATCATTCGTAATGCCTTTGGAGTGACTGAATCCAGTACTTTAATAAAATAATGAAAGATATTTGTTTCCTAAAATATCTTTATACAACAAAGGTCAGCTTGTCCAGAGAGGTTGCCAGGTTCAGAATGTATTATTATCACATGTCATAATGGATCTTGTGTGCATGGCAAACAACTGCCTTTCTAAACCTCATTTCATTTGCAATTCTTTCTCTTATAATGATGTTATTCAGAGGGAGATAGATATGAAAAATGGCAAGCATGTGTATATAAATGTGTATATATGTATATTGCAGATATAAATCCAGCTTGATGTGTATATTGCTATGAAGTTCTGTATAATTACACTACAGAAATACATAATTTATAACTCCTACATAATGTATTTGGAATTCTTTTTTTAGTACTGTAGTGGTAGTAATTTGATATCCTACAATTCCACTGGTACAAAGAGCTGCTTACTATTGTACAATTCTTAATCAGAAACCAGATGTGACTGTTGAAGAATTCCACTGTGTGTTTTCTTTTGGTAGGATCTGCTGTACGTTGTGTTTCAGACATGAAGGATGAGTAGACAGACATCTTCAGTTACTGTATAATGCCTGCAGGTTTTGTAGATAGAGTTTACCTTGGTAAACTCCCAGAGCACTTTGGAATGCTCTCTCCATATCCATCCTTTTTTCCTTTCCAAGGCACGCGTTGTTTGAGAGGCAGAAGGATCTATTAGCATATTTGTACCTCTGGCTGCTTTGAACATTATTCAGGCAGAGACGAGGTGATGCTGTAGGGGTTTCAGTTTGGTGTCTGTAATCCCTTGGAAGTGGTGAGCAGTTTTCCTGCTCTTGTAGGTGGAGCCGTGCTTTCCAAGCTGTTCAGTTCAGAGCTGCTGCACCTCTCCTGGCAATGAGATGATGGACATTTAGAGCAAACAAGAATTCCCAGCAGAATTTAGAGACTATTTAAAAGCCTGCCTCACCCTTTCATTTTTCATTATATAATACACTGGCTTAATTTTATTCTTTATCAAGAAACTGAAATAAATTCGGGGGACGTTTTTTATTTATTTCCTTTAGTATAAGTTTTCTTCAAAACAGTAATAAAATAAAAAGGCACATACAGTACTTTTTATTGGAATGGAAACAATTACTTTTAGCGATGTTGATTTTGGTTTGAAGTGATTTTAGGTTTCTTGGGTTTGTTTTCAGCTGAAAAACACAGCATCCTCTTTTGTTTGTTTGATTAAAGCCCGATCCATAGCAAATTATTTCTTCATGAGTCACATGAATTTAGGAGTTTGAATTCTGTGCTCAAGCTTGTAAGCACAAACTTTTATGTACTTGTGCCTCTTCCCAGATGTTTCTGCTTTCCTGAAGGGATAACTTGTTCTGGAGGCTGAGTCCTGCCCTCTGTGCTGGGTGTCATTTGCAGGGTGGCTCTGGCAGGGTGGCTGCAGAGATATTTTGAAGGAAAAATGGCATTTTTCACTATAGGCTGTATGCATGTGAGTTATAAAAAAAGAAAGTTGTCAGTTCAGGCAAGTATTTGTTGCTGCTCACTTCTCATCACTTTATTTTTCCCCTGGCCCCTCTATCATCAAGCTCCCTGCTGTGTTGCTTTTCTTGTTTTGAAATTGGAAGCTAATGATTTCTGTTGTGGTTGTAGTAGTTGTGCTGCTGTAGTAGTAATCCCATGATTATCCTTGTCTCTTGGCTATAAGCCTGGCAGTGAATGGGAAAATGAGAACTTCTGTCCATCTGAATGGGTACTTTGAGGCAGTTGGATGTGTTAATGTAGTGCTGCCAGAGATGCCCTAGTGCATCAGCTCTGTGCTGGAAGACAATAAATGCTACTGTTACTTTTGTAGTGGAAATGTAAATCTGGCAACTGCCTGAAATGGCTTTGTGGACACCCTGGTTTTTCAGGCTATTCCTTGTGAGGGTGGATCTATCCCAGACACAGTTTGTGTATTTTTTACCCAGCCTGGTTTTAATTAAATATGGTGGTAGTTAACAGTAGACCTGTAAAGAAGCCCATGTAGATGTTCTGAACAGAGAACAGCTTAACTGAGTAATACACCCCTGCAGCTGGTCTGTGGAAAGGTGGAGACAAAATCAAACTTCATATGAGGTGTGTGAGTGATGTTTGGTAGACTGCCACAGAGTAGCCTGAGAAAGTTTTGGATGCTGGCAGCTGCTGCTCTCACTGATAGTCAGTGAAGCATTATGGCCCTTGGCAATAGGAATAAGTTCTTTCCAAATGACTTTTAGATGTGTTTCAATAAAGAGATGCTGACCATGGCCAGAACTTTGAATGTGGAGTTCATATGGTTTTTCTCAGTGTTGGCATCTGCTACAGATGTGTTGTGCCAGCAAGGTACATTCATGGTCTTGACACTTCCATGGCTCTTTGTGGCTCTTGGAGTGATTTGGTTTGTGTTCCTTTTCCAAAGGAAATGTGCTCATTTGCTCTTGAAGAAAATCCATCTGGCAGGATTGTTCACAGGTAGATATTGCTTTGCATCTCTTGCTGCAGGACTGGGATGCTGGGGTTTTCGGGATGCCAGCAGTGTTTGGTACATGGCAATTCTTGGCTGCTATGGATGGTAGTGGAATGAGGGTGGATGGATGCAGCTGACTTCCCCAAGCCACATATAAATGCTTTTCCTGAGTCTAGATGCCAATACCTTTTTTTTGACCTGGCTTTAACCAAAAGATAAGAAGTATACATTAAGAATTTAACCTCACTGCTTTTTGGTAAAAGTACCTTCATGTGGCTTCACCACATATTGAGAGCAATAAACAAATGCAGGAATCTTTTTTTTTTTCCCCCTTTACCTTTCCTGGTATAGACTATTTTGAGCCCAGAAGGGATTGCCAAACTGCTATACAAACTACATTGTTCATCACAGAAAGATACCTGATGTAAGTGAAGGATTCAAAACACCATGGATCACGACATCAATGGATAAAAGCATCTTTTTTTCTAGAGAACTTTGTAGAGATGCTTAAGATTTAAAGTCAAGGATAACCCAGTATAATTGAGAAGAGAATAAGTACTGACCTCCTGCAGAACTGCTTTAGATGCATCATGCACACTTAAAGCACTTCCTAAATAATGTCAGTTGTCTGATGTCAGGTGCTGGAACTTAATATATGGAAAGGCACCTTTCTGCTCACTCTGAGATTGCCTCATTAGAAAGGAAGTTGTGATATGTTTTAAATTAAATTACATGCTTTTGCAAAGGATAGTTATTTTTGAAGGTTTTTCTGACGCCTACACTTTCTCTACAAGCCTCTGAAACAGTTCTGTGCTTAAAATGTGTAATGGTGCAGTGGGTTGGGTTTGACAATGTCAGGCTGGTAATAGCAACTTCTCAGTGGGGCCTTGGCTTGGAACCCCCTTCAGAGAAGGGCAGGAAAGGCTGACAACCCCTGCTCCGTGCAGAAATGTTTGTGGGACAAGCCCAAAGAGGCTTTTTGACTTGGTTGTGCTGACTGAAAAGGGCACTAAAGAAGCGTGTAGGAAAACACTTGCTTCTTCCCATGCTGTCCACATCCAGGCTCTTATGCTGTTATAAATAATGAATTGCAGCACAACTACCTAATCCAAATAATTTGTCCTCTTAAAGTAGCGGCAGCATCTTGGAGCTTGCACTGTGCGAGCTGCTTGTGTCAGAAGGAGTAATTTATAATGCTGTGGCTTATGGAAGGAAAGGGCTGAACAGCTGAGTTGCAGATTCCACTCTAAGAGTTTTTTCCATGTTTCCATTGGCTGAAAAATTCTTATTAAGGCATCCCAGGCGTGTGAGCCTTGAAGCTCCATCTCCTGAAACGGAAAAAATAAGTAGTCATCCCCTTCTGCTGCAGCACTTGGCACCAGTCTCAAGTGGAAATGTCTGATTGCTTTGTCATTCCAGTGGGCAGTGCCACACGTCTCAGATCCATACGGGATTGTACAGCTGCACTTTGGCTGGCCTCTTGCACACAGAAAATACACAGAAAAGGGGGCAGAATTCAGTGCAGTTTGGCAATTCATACACGTCATACACTTGAAGGGTAAAAAGGATTATTATGGTCATGTTGTTGGAACCGAGAACCTCACCAAGTAATTTTATTATCAGGCCTGTAGCTCTATTTGGGTAAGAACAGATGGGAAGGGGAAAAGGAAGTATAAATGAAGAAGAGGCGATTAGTGAGGGTAGGTGGGAACTGCAAAAGCAAACGAGTGCCAGCAGCTATTTTAGATGAGTGAAAATCTTTCTCATGAACACCAGTGGGTACACTGGTTTGCACTCACTAGCAGGATGCCCAAGTTGGTGCATTGGTGTAGTCACTGAGCAGGCAGTAGTGTCACAGCACAGCTGACAGACGTGCATTTGCACATGGGCAGGAGCAGGGATTCTCGGCAGCTGACATTTGATGTGGCTCTGTTATTCATGGTGGTTTGACCAGTACTACTTTTCATCAAGTATGCTCAGCTGAGAAGTTGTAGCCACTCTAAAGAGTTCTGGAGCTTGATCTGGGTGATCGTGTTGGCTTTGTGTATATCTGTAAAATTACAGGTTGGCTTTGCAGGACAGTGGCAAGTTTTGAATGAGCCCCACCCTGCTATGGATTGCCTGTCCTGCCAAAGCTGTCACTTTCTAACAGGGAACTTGAGAATTTACTTTGTGCAGCACTGTGTGGGTACAGAAAAAAAAAATCCACTAAGGGGCCCTCAAATTTGAAAAACAAGGAAACCCCTGAGCTTAGGAGTATAAAAGGAGCCTTTTGCTTACAGACCTGCCAGTTACTATATCTAAAGCTGGAGGACCCAAGGTCATGTGAAGGACAATACTCAGTGGTGATTGTGCCAGTGTGGTCTGGAGGGGTGCAAAGTAGCATGGCCACATCTCCAGAGGGAGGGCTGGAATAGCTGTATTATTCTCATAACTTGTATTACTGAGGATGTCAAAGTATCACTTCTGCAACTCATATTTTTGCTTACTTAAAACATGGCATTGGTCTGTGTATGTCTCGTGTGTGTAAAAGGAAGAAACTCTCCAGGTAATGTCCAGTGGATGTGCAGATGGAGACATGCACATCACTGCCTTGAATTTAGATACAAACACTCTGTTATGAGGTGGTGGAGAAGGAGCAAGAACTCCTACTTAGCAGTCTCTGTCTGCAGGTGGGAAAGCCTGGGCTTGCTCCAGAAGCCCAGGAGGTCTGCATGAGTACCTCAATCCCATGCAATTCCTCATGAGTGGTGTGATCAAGCACACCATGCTCTCTGAAATTGTCTTTTTGTTTGAGAGCAAATCAGCACTATTAATATTCACATCTTCCTATGGAGAATTGTGATCAGCTGTTCTGTACATTATTTGCATGCTGTTGTTGTCATTTGATAAAAGGAATCACACCATGGTTCTTTGCTTCGATGTTAAATGCTGTGTTGGATGCTATAATAACCTAATCAACATTCAGATTCATTCAGCCATTTGAGTGTAAACATTTTTGGAAATTAGAAGCATCAAAGAGTAAAAATGTGAATAAAAATTAGTGATGTTTCTCCCCTGTGTCTCTCTCAGTTGCGTTTTACATTAAGTGTACTAATGAAATAAACAGTCTTTTGTGTAATTCTTGAAATGACCCAGATCTTCAATACATATCTGAGCAGGCACCCCAGTGGTTTGCCTAAATGGAAGGGCAACCAGTGGACATTAATTGTATGACCAGGTGCACGTCTCTCCTTAAATTGCAGCTGAATCTAAGAGTTTAGTTCAATCAACAGCAGTTTCTGCAGCGGAAGCCCCTTGACTATCTGCAAGGCACTGAAAACAGGCTTTGTGTGGGTGTTTCTGTAGTGCCAGGGGAAGGTTTCAGGTACCACCTTAGCAGCAATACTGGCCTGAGCTCTCCTGGGATATCCTGTGGGGGTGGTGAGGCCCTGGCACAGGTTGCCCAGAGAAGCTGTGGCTGCCCCATCCCTGGAAGTGTTCAAGGCCGGGTTGAAGCAATTTTGCACAGGAGGTAACCTGAGCCCCTGTGTGCAGCAAATCATTGTTTCAGATGTGGTTAATACACATTAATGCTTCAGGGAGCAAAGTGAATTTAACACGGGGTTTTTTCCCTTCTGAAAAAGTCCTGACAGTCTGGATACAGCTCTCAGTCTAGTGAAGTAATAAACTCTTTTTTTTTTTTTTTTTCCCATAGGTAACATTGTTGGCAACCTGGGACACTCCTTTTTCAGCCAGAGCTTCCTTGGAAGCAAAGAACACGGAGGGTTCTTGTACGTTGCAGCTACGTATCAGTCCCTGCAAGACCTGGTGCTCCCAACCCCGCCGTACCTGTTTGGCATCCTCATCCAGAAGTGGGAGACTCCCTGGGCTAAAGTGTTCCCCATCCGGCTGATGCTGAGACTCGGAGCTGAATACAGGCGTGAGTAGCAGCACTGTTTGAGTAACTTCTGCAGGGGATGGGTGAATTCTGCTTTAGAGCACACCCCCCCAGCCATGGATTGTTACCTGTCAGAGCCAGCCAGGCTCAAACAGGCAAGGAAGAGCTGTGTGTCAGACCCACAGTGCAGCACTGGGGTGGTGATGTGACCTACACCCTTCTTACAACTCTGCTGGGTCATCAGGGAGATTTTTGTGGAGGCAAGTCTAGTTCTGAGCAGCTGTTTGTATCCATTTAGTGACCTGAGAGTTATGTGCAGAACAAGTCTGATTAGCTGTTGTAGTTAGCACATGGGAGAGCCTTTGAGATGTTAAGCTCTTTCCATGCTGAAATGAAAGAGCATTTGCTTTTAGGTTCATTTTCCAGAGAGTAACAATATGTGTGCAGGGGCAACAAACTTGGCAGTTTGTTGCAGAAATTCTGTTGCAACTAATAATAAATAGGAGAGAATATTTCATGTGAACAAAATCGTAGCAGTTAGCATGAAATTAGCATAAAGTTAAGATAAAATAATTTTCAAAAGACATTTACCATTGCTGGAGCAAAGACATTATTGGCAGTCTGTCCACCGTGATGGGCCAAAAATTGTATGTCTTACTCATCTGCAGTTTTAATTGGCAGATCTCATTAATCTAAATTACTGTGAAAATGGTCTGTTGTTAATTTTTTCCAGAACGTTTTCAGAATGCTTTAACAAAATAAGTTTTCTAATATGCTGTGCAGAGATTTGTGACTTTAACCTTTAAAGTTTTGAGAACACTGGGAGTTTTCCACAAAATATATATGTTGCTGGAGGAGAAAAATAAAATCCTCAAAATTTGCCTTCTGAGGATGAGGCCTAAAGGTTAAACTTGTCCAAAGAAACATTTGTGTTAAAGGTGTATAGGGTTTTGTGTGTATCTGTGGGCATTTTTAAAGTAGTGCATTTATTCCCATCAGTATTTAGAAAAACAAACAAAAATGCTCGTATTTTGGATGTGACATCTGTTTCTGAGCACAGAAAGAAGTGTTTTGATAGTGACAAACAAAAGTACCTGCTCTGATATATTGGGAAGCTTTGCATCATTCCTATGGCTGAGGTTTGGATTTAGGCATACTCCTTTGAGCTGTGCCAGTTGTGACTGCAGGGCACTGCCTCAGTTTCTCCCTGGAAGGTGCTGCTTTTGTGTCCTGGGTTTCCTTCCATCCTCTTTGCTGGTGGAACGTCAGAATCCAGCCATTTGTGCAGTGCTGCTGGCTGTGCAGATGAGATGCAGGAGGCCCTGGGGGTTGCTGGGTGTGCAGAAAACATCTGCTGAGCATCCTCAGATCAGCCCAACAGCTCAGGCTCAGGGAATTCGGTGCATCTGGGATCTAGCTGAGCTGCTGCTTGAATCCAGGGTGGCAGACACAGGAAATTCAGCCCTTGTTGGTGCCTCAGGGCACTGTGCACAGGTTGGTCACTGTGTGCTGTGTGGTGCTTTCAGGTGTCAAATCAGTGTGCAGAGTCTGGAGCTGATTTCCATCAGGAAATCCTCATGTTTTTCACATGATACCGAGCACTTTGCAGCCCCTTCTGACCACACTGGGAGCTGGAAATGTAGCATTTGGGGAAATCAGGCTGTTTGCCTGAGGATAGTTTAGGAATCCTCCTTCGAACATGTGTTTGGGAAGCCTTGGCATTATGTACCAGTGCATGAGTCATGTTCCAGGCGTTGTGATGACTCCTGCTGCAACATAACGTAATGCAGCCAGATCCATGCCCTGCACTCGGAATTGCATCACAGATGTTTTACAGGTATGGATAAGTCAGCCAAGGAATGCAGATATTTTACATCACTGACATGCCATAAATGTCCTTGAAATTGTTTTTGACATACCCCTGTAGAGATTGCCACACTCTCATGAAGTAATGAAAACAGGAAATAAAATAATCTGGGTTATCACTTGAATGTCACATGTCAGCCACAGAACTGAAAGACTGATGATGCTGTAGTGGAGAGCAGCAGGATGGTTGTACAAAAATAGAAGCCATTTCCAAGAAGAGCCTGAAAAAAGCATTTAGAAAGGTCATCTTTGCCATCAGGGCCCAGGTCACTCAGTTCAGTCCTGCAGTGTGGCACCTGTAAGCTTTCCACATAATTATCCTTGTTTCTAGCAGCCATGACACATGTGTAAGGTGCATTATAATGTTAAACCCTTCTGCCCTTTTGCTTTTTAAATTCCAGTCTTCCCAGTCTCTTCTTTCACTGCTGCTTACCACATTAAACTGAGGAGATGGTGTTTAGGTCTGGTTTTGCAGAGTCTGAGTATGTAAACTTCCATCTGACCTGTTCTGTTCTGTTTTATTCTAGTTTATCCATGCCCACTTTTTAGTGTCAGATTCCGTAAGCCTTTGTTTGGAGAGACTGGACACACGATCATGAACCTCCTTGCAGTAAGTCTGTGATGGAATTTGTGCATTCCATGGGTGTGAGTGGGGAGATGGGGGCTCCAGGTGCACGTAGTAGCTGGAAGGTTTAGGAGATGCAAGAGGAAGTAGTGGGGATTTGGGTGAATTTACCTGCTTTTACGGAGAGTGAGTGTTAGCTTTCAACAACACAGTGAATTGTAGCAAGGTACCCAAACCAACATCCCAAACCTGGCTGCTGGAGGATGTTTGGATCTTGAAATAAGTGCATTATTTGCTCAGATTGCTTCTTCAGAAGCACTGGGTCATCACAGTGTGCAGTCACAGCTCTGATTACACAGCGCTCCGACTGAAGAGACGTTATTATCTCTTCCTACTTTGCAAGTATTTTCAGTATAGGACATTCTCTTTGATGCATGACTTAATCTCACTGCTAGAAAAACTAGTAACTCCATCTAGTAATGTAACAGAACAGAGAGAGCAAATTTTCTTACATATAGTGATGATATTCAAGGCTGGAGAACATTAATTTTGATGTAAGAAAATGTGTGAAATGACTAACAGTCACAATGATGTTTTTTCATTTGTGTACTGCAATTACATGGGCTACATGCTGTGGTGTCTCTGTCCCTCCCTGCCTTCCAGTCACTGATTACAATTATTTGAATGGGCTAAGTAGTAGTCACCAGGATAGTTATGAAACCTGCAGTGTTAATGATGATCATCATCCCTAACTTAAAATCTTGTTTTAATTATCAGGACTTCAGAAACTACCAGTACACACTGCCTGTGGTCCAAGGTTTAGTGGTTGATATGGAAGTCAGAAAAACCAGCATCAAAATACCTAGCAACAGATATAATGAGGTAATGCTTCTAATACATACATTTGTGTACAATTTCTTTGTGATTGGAGTACCTGGGATCTAAAGGAATTTTTATTTTATTCACTACCACTAGGGAAAAATGCCTAAAAGCAAATAGTAACTGCATGATGCACACGGCTTTCGGAAGTGAATGAGCCTGGCTGCACAGGAAGAATGCAGTTCCATTTAGTATTAATTAAACTCTTAAACTCTTTTTCTTCAGGTTTTTGAACTGTTTACATAAAGTGTCATATGTTTGATTTGAGCAAGTTGACAAACTTTATACTCGAGGTAAACTAGGAAGAAAAAATGCATTAGCTTTTCTCCTCTGTGTTGTGTGTTCCCACTCAAAGCATTTTGTAGTATTTGTTGAATTGCTGATTATTTTACGTAAAAGTTTCCTCAACATCGAAATTTTATACTTAATTTTTGGTGTAAGAAAATCAGTCAGCATCTGTAGGAGTTAGTGCTGCTAACTAGAGAAAGCTGGGGGAGGAGGTATTTGAACAGTACTAAAAGGGAACAGTGGAGAAGGGGATTGATTTCGTGTTCTGTCTGAAGAGAATGGGGGTAACTTGGTAGTTTGAAACCTGACAGAGCTGGGGTGAGAGCAAACCTCCTGAGCAGAATCATATTTGTAAAAGTTCCTGTAAGATCAGAGCAGAACGCAGCTTTATCTCAAGAGGGAATTTCCCTGCAAGAAGCATTTGAGTAAAATAAGTGAGAAAAAAGAAATTCATTGAAAGAAAAGTGTTCTTTTATGAAGTTTGAAAGAGATGAAATTGATGAAGCCAGAAGATAAAGGGTCTGTTAAAAGGTGCTTTAATTTTTGATGCAGTTGTGCCAGAATGGAAGAGGTCAGTGAGGTTTGAATGAATTCAGTCTGGAATGGCACAGACGATGCAGTTCAGTGTCAGCTATGCCTGGTGTTTGCAAGGTGTCAGCTCCACTTGTGCCAGACATGGACTGAACAGGACTCAGAGGGAATTCCTGGGGCAGGGACGTAGCAAAACCTCTGCATCCTGCTTGGGTTCTCTTCCCGGTGTGATGCAAGGATTCAACTTTTCAAATGGAGAAAGTGTTAACTTATTTACACTGTTAACAAGTGTTAACATTATTACTTGAGATTCATTTGAAAAGTTGAATTAATAGAAATTTTTCATGAGTTTACTTTAAATTAAGATTCACAGATTCACAGAATATTCTGGGTTGGAAGGGACCCACAAGGATCACTGAGTCCAACTCTGAAGTGAATGGCCCATACAGGGATCAAACCCGTGACTTTAGTGTTATCAGCACCCTGCTCTAACCAGCTGAGCCAGTCTCAAGATGAATTAAATAATAAGACCTTTATGCTTATTTAAATAGAAAGAGCTGTTACTCAGATGTTTCCACTATCTAAAAAGTGAAAACCTAAATTTAAATCTCATGCGTGTATTAAATGGGGAGAAATCAGCCTGTGGTTAATAAATCACACGTTAACCAATAGTTTTTCTATTAAATATATATTTTTGTCTTCAAAATTATTTAATTTTTCTATAACTTAGAGGAACCTAGTTGCCTGTTTAGTCCCTCAGCAAAGATGACTAATTTCTTAATCATTTGCTTTCTAACCAAGCAGTTGCCACATCCAGTTGTTTCTTGTTGTGCTGGAGGCAACTTCTGGGCTCCACAAAGGTGCCTGTTCTGGAGCTAAAATCCAGTTTCTGGAGCATGACATGATCAACTGGATAATGAAAGACACTGTTGTCTGATGCAAAATCTTAATTAAGTTTCCTCCCCAAACATTACACCTGTGCACATTTGTCAATAGCGAGCATCAGTTAATGTTCCTGGCACTGTAATTAAGGTTTTACGTCGGACTGAGAGAGGCAAATGTGTTGTGTGTAGCCTGCATGCTTATCAGCTCCAGGAAGCAGAGGTGGGAGTGTGAGTGCTGCTAGGAGATGTCAAATAATTCCGCATTTTTCTGGGTTTTCACTGCGGGGGGATTTGTGTCATTTAATTTGACTTTTTTTATTTTAAGCAAACATGTCATTTTCTTGTTTGAAACAAATTCCAGAGTTGGGTGACTCCCTCAGTTTTCTTTTGGATCAAAAATCACCGAGTCTGAGCCTCCACAAAGAGGAATAGTGGAGAAAAGAAAAGAAACTATATAATCTACCAGAGTATTTTGTCAAGGCGTGTAACTTGGTGTATGTTAGATGATAGTCAGCAGAACTGAAGGGCAGATGTGTCACAGACTTTTTTGGATGCTTTCTGGAGGCCTCCTTTGCAGAGGAAGAAAATTCTTTTGGATGTCTATTATTCAGATCTCTTTAAAAAGTCTTTGGGAACATTGATCCCAGTTTCACCAGTTCATGCAGGTGAAGCACAGAGACACTAAAGTTTTGGTGTCTGGCCGTGGGAGAACAGGATGAAATGGCCCCAGTCTGAGTGCCCATGTGGCACTGAACTGTGGAGGAGCATTTATGATTTATGTCATAAACAACTGTAGATGTGTAAACAGGCCAAGTATTTCTTCCCAGGGTTTTTCTCATGTTTTTTTTCCCGTGTATTTTTAAAACCAGGTGGAGATAACAGCTTTTGCAACTTCTCTAGCTCAGCTGTCCCTTATACCATTTCTTTTAATTGCACGAAAGATGGCACTTTGAAGCATCCAGGCAGTAAAAGACCTGAACCCTCTTCTCAAAAGCAGTTTATGGTTCTGAGTGCTAAAACCTGACATGGAATATGAGAACTTGAGAAGCTTCTGATTAAACTGCTCCAAGAACCACCTATTTATGGAAGAGCTTGGTGAACTGGGTGGAAATGCTAAAGCTTTGTGTTTGCAGATGATGAAAGCCATGAACAAATCCAACGAGCACGTGCTGGCAGGGGGAGCGTGTTTCAACGAGAAGGCAGACTCGCACCTGGTGTGTGTGCAGAACGATGATGGCAACTACCAGACACAGGCCATCAGCATCCACAACCAGCCCAGGAAAGGTGAGGGGAGCCCTGGCTCCGCTGCTCTGCACGGCTGCTTGGCCCCTGTGTTGCTGCCCCAGCTTTGTGGGGCTTTGTGAATAGGCCACAGCTGGGTTTGGCTGGGTTTCACCCAGTTTTTATAAGAGAAAATCAGTCTGACCACTGGCATCCCTGACTGGGCAGCTTTGTGCTGGAACTGGCTTAGGCAACAGCTCTCCATTAATAATGAGAGCTGGCTTTGGCATTATTGGATGTGCAGGTGAGGTTGTGGTTGCCTGTGCTTGACCTACACTATGTGAAAGGAAGACTAGATTCTGTAGGACAGAAAGTTAAATAGGAATAACCAACCACAGCAGCATTTTAATAATGCATCTTCAAGAATCTTCTCATGTTCACTTTAATTAGACCATCTAATTTCCAGGGTGTATTTTTGTTACAGTAGGCTGAAAGGCTACAGCAGCTGTGTGCTGAGAATTTAAACGTTGTGGGTTTGGGGACATTTCTGACAAAGACATTTATACAGTTTCCAAATGAGAACAAGACAGAGGCTGATTTGGATGTTTTGCAAGTATCACTGGTCACTCCAGCAAGTGTACTGGCATGGAATGTCACTCAGGACTGATGGTCTTGTCTGACTTCTGTTAACTTCACCTATGGGACAAGAAGAGGGATTTCCAGCAGGAATTTCATGATGTTTAGTTATTATTGAAGATAATTCTCCTTTAGGTCAGGTGGCTTTGAGCTGTGGCCTTGCTGGTGGGTTGGTGTTACAGCGTGATCCATGAACAGCTCACTCACAATCTGCCAGCTGTGTGGGAACATTTAGAAGTTAATTGTGTACTTGGTTACCCAAAATTAGTAATTCTGAAACTCAGAGGTATGTAGGGCATGGAGAGGGAGAGTGATAAAATACAAACATTCATTAATTTAGACAAAAACTGTTGTCCAGTTTAGAAAATAACTGGATGATTTGCCTTTGCATATCCAAGCTTATGATGTGCAATACAGGCACCATAATTCCAAGCAGCATTTGTCCTGATTCAGGTTAATCACCTCTCTGGCTGATAGAGCTGATACCTGATTCTTGGGTAAGGCATTGCTTTGACGAAAGCCTCACTAAATCTCTCCTGTTGTTGTTGTTGCAGTGACTGGTGCCAGCTTCTTTGTGTTCAGTGGAGCTTTAAAATCCTCTTCAGGCTACCTTGCCAAATCCAGTATAGTGGAAGGTAAGAACTGAACTGCTCGCTTAAAACACACTTCTCTCTTTGCCCAGCTCTGCAGCTAGCAGGGCTCTCTCTGCTCATATGCCTTGGGCCTTGGGAGTCATGCTGCTGCTTCAGCTTTATCCTACTTAGCAAAAAACACCCTGTTCCCTTTAACAGGGAGGAATTTGTGCAGATGCTGCAAAACAGGGTCACAAGAAGATGAGGGTAAGATATGAAATACTTGGCTTGGGAGCCTGTGATCGATTTACTGGTTTGGGTTGAATGAGGAAATTGTGAGCCTAAGAAATATGGAATGTGTAATCCACCAACCCGCAGAGAAAGCCCTGCTAAACTTCCTCTGCTACCAAACAGTTCTGCAGTGTGCAAGGGTAGGAATGTGCATTGTTTATGTGCTTGTATGTGGGCAGGTGAGAACATGACAGGTTGAGAGCACCGAGCTGGTACCTCTCGGATTTGGTTTGTTGTTGTATCACAGAAATAGCTGCCGATGGTGTACTCTGGGCTGGAAGTTAGTACCTGCTAGCTGAGCTGCACAACTGTGCAGTCAGGTGCCTGCAGCTGTGACAGTGCAGGCAGCAGTGGTGTAGGAGTGCTCCTGCCCTCGGTGGTGAGGGATGCCAGGTGCCCACGTGAGCAGTCCGCTGGCAGAGCCCCGGGCGAGCAGGAGCTCCTCGTGCTCCAGGCTCACAGCTCTGAGCGTTGGGCCATGGGTGGGGTCCCCGGGCTGACAGGCAGCCCACTGCCACCAGAGCATGCAGGTCATTGTGCCATTTCCTGTGCCTAAACTGGTGGTTAGGGTAAGACAGAGGCACAGGAGGACTCAGTCTCTACACGAGGAAGTGTTTCAGTCCTTTTATTTTTGGCACAACTGAGATTGACCCAAAGTGGTGCTGAGTTAACAGCTGGACTGGATAACTGGGAGGTCTTTTCAACCTTAATTCTGTGAATCCAAATTCTCTATCTTTTGCCACTGTCAGGCAAGCACTGACTTCTCAAACACTGTCACTGCTGGAGTGCTGCTTCCAGAGCCAACAGAGGAGACGGCTGAATGGAGCAGGGTCACGCGGGGTTTCTGAGGGTGGCCTGGAGCAGGTGTCAAGTTGTGAGGCAAACTCAGGGGGACTTTGCTACAGCTGACTTCACCTGGGAGCTGCTCTTCCTCTTACTGTTGTATTTTCCCTCATCAGCACTCAGCAGGTCTGCCTTTTAGGAACGTGAGTGTTCAGAAATGGTCTGATGGAGCACTGCTACCCATGATGCTTAAAATGAACATTTAACTTCTGTTGCGAACAGAGGAAGGATGTTTATTTTTTTCTATATAGGCTCTGTTTGGCTTATCTTGGCTTATGAGGATTTCTTGGTTCCCTAGATGGAGTGATGGTCCAGATAACTGCTGAGAACATGGACTCTTTGAGACAGGCCTTGAGAGAGATGAAAGACTTCACCATCACCTGTGGCAAAGTAGATGCTGAAGACCCTCAGGAACATGTCCATATTCAGTGGGTAGAAGATGATAAAAACTTTAATAAGGGGTAAGTAGAGGAGCAGTCATTTGACATTGGTGCCTGTTAAAAATTTTAATTCATCTGGTAAGGTGCGTGAGTCTTCAAATCAATAGGAATGAAAAGTCCATGCCTCTATTTTGAGTGATAAAATGCAATTAATTGTAATGAAAATGGAATTGAGATACCAGAGCTTTGGGGCATCAATTTTGAAAATTATCAGTGCTATGGATTTTTTTTTTGCATTGCCAGTATCCAGTTATTGGAAACCACTAATCTGTCTCCAGCTCTCAGTGCCGAACCCTGCACAGTGTGGTCACTTTGCTCTGTTGGTGCTTAGTTCGCATTAAGTAGAGCTGGAAACAAAACTGCTGAACATCAACACTATCTTTGGACACTTGAGAGTTAAGCCAAAAGAAAAGTGGATTTGGCAGCTTAAGTATTTATGGCATTAAAGTGCTGTTGTGAGGGATTCCGTATTTCAGGACTCAGCACCTAGAAAGAAGGGTATTTCTGTAGTTTCAGACTCTCCAGATCAATCTTAGGTTCTGCAATCAAGTCTTGGGCTGTGTAAGTTGTGTTTCAAGTATTGCTGGCCTACACTGAGTTTACAAATGAGCAAAAATCCAACCTGTATGCAATGCCTTGTTACTCTGTCAGAACCTTACAGGATCTCAGCTCTGCTGCAAAGCTTTGTCGAAAACCTTCAGCAAGGTCCTTCCTGCACCTGCTTTGTGCATGTGACCCCTTTCAGGAACCCTCTGATTCCAAGGTCATTCTCTTCTGCAGAGGGCTCTGTCCAGCTCAGGTCTTGTGCTGAGTCAGAGCTCACCCTTCTCCCTCCCTTTTGCAGCGTTGTGAGCCCTATTGATGGCAAATCCATGGAATCTATAACCAGCGTGAAGATATTCCACGGCTCCGAGTACAAGGCCAACGGGAAGGTCATCCGGTGGACAGAGGTGGGTCCGTCAGCCCGGCCCTGGGGCTGGGACTGCATCCACCTGCACCCCCACTCAGCACAGGAAAGCAGCAGATGCTTCACCACGAGCCTGTGGTGCCTTCCCTACGTGCACAGAGAGCTGCAGGGTGGCATCCTGAGGGATAAAACATCCTCCCACTGCTGCAATCGGAGCCTGTGCTGCACCGGCCACTGCTGCTCACGTCAGGGCGTTCAGCATGGGGGGACCACAACAACGCTTGCTGTGTTACACACAGGAACAGTTGGTTTCATCTGCCTTTGTGTTAAAAGCTGCCTTTCTACATGGAGACAAATCTTAAGAGAAATTGTTTTTTAGAAATGTTATTTTGAGCCACTTTTCTCTAAGATGTTGCATGTTGAAGTGCTGTGGCACAAATCACTCAGAAACTGCTTGCATGGCTGATGCTGCCTGTGACTCTGCCAGCACACAAATGCTGATGTCAGAATATTTCTTTAAGTGTTTCACTTTGCCTGCTGAGGAGGAACCGAGTTCCTTACTCTGCAGCTTGGCACCTGTGAGCCCTTTTTTCCCAGGTCAGCTGGGCTCAACAGAGACAAGCTCAGTGACAACAGTAGCAGAGATCTTCAGGCCTGTATTAAAAATGTAATTTTTCTGAACTTAACATCTGTTTAAAAGCAGGTTTTTACTAAAACCATGTGCAATACATAGTGAATTTCCATAGCAAGGCTTTTGACCAGATCTAAGAGGTTTCTAAGAGGACTATTTTAATTTAAATCTTTCTTCGGATGTTTTATTTTTTCCTCCCTAAGGTGACTTGTCTTCAGGGGCTTTTGCTGGGCTTTCCTGAAGCGTTTAGTTCTTAAGTCTTCATTTGTAGAAGTTTAAATGACATTTTAGTAACCTGAATTTCCTAGAAAAGCCAAGTGTAAGATCTTGTGTTGACTCTTCCCTTCAGGTGTTTTTTCTAGAAAATGATGAGCAACACAATGGTCTGAGTGACCCAGCTGATCACAGCAGACTGACTGAAAATGTGGCAAAGGCTTTCTGTCTGGCTCTGTGTCCTCATCTGAAACTGCTGAAAGAAGATGGAATGACGAAGCTGGGTCTGCGTGTTACACTGGACTCAGATCAAGTAAGTCTTCAATAGTTTGGGTTTAACTGGGGGGATGTTCTTTTGTTCATTCCCCAAAATGGGAATACAGCACTTTAACCAGGAGAATGCTGAAGAAGTACCACTACCAGATGCTAATCAGGTGGTGCTGGCTGTTGTTTGGTGTTCTGGGACATCTGTTAAGAGCCAGTGCCCAGCCTGAATTAACACAGGCTTGACCCCCATATGGCACGAGCAGCACCTGCTCCGTGCTCAGAGAAGACTCGAAATTGGCCTTTTTGCCAGCAGTTAATGCTGTGTGAGGGTCCTGCTCATCCCAAGGAGCTGCTTGGACAAACCAGGAGAAAAAAGAGGCTCCTTTTGCTCAGGCAGCCACTGGGAACACAAGGACAAAGACAAGTGGAAAAGCTCCTTTAGTGCCTGCTTGATGCGGTTTAAGTGCCCAACTTCCTTGGGAGAGGCCACAGCTCCTCCCCCCGTTCCTGCCCCCTGACTCACAGCCTCTTGTCCTGTTCTTAAAACCCACTCTTTGTATTTTTTAGGTTGGTTATCAAGCTGGGAGCAATGGACAGCCACTGCCCTCTCAATACATGAATGACCTGGACAGTGCCTTAGTGCCAGTGATTCATGGAGGGGCCTGTCAGTTGAGTGAGGGGCCAGTCATAATGGAGCTCATCTTTTATATTCTGGAAAACATCTCATAAGAGGACTTCATTTTCTGTTCAGACCTGTTCCAGCAGCAGTTGTATCTGAATCATTTGCACTTTAAAACTGGAAAATTAAGCTTTTGTTAACACTATTGGGGGAGGGGGGGAGGGGGGCGGGACAGTTGTTCCATAATTCTAAATCTTCTATGCATTGTCAACAACCAGAGGATCAGGGCAGCTTCTATACTACAACATGGCTATGCTATCCTTGCAGCTAATCCACTTCTGTTACTGTTTAGAAAAATGCTCATGTTTAAAGACTTACAGTCGTGTACTCTCGATGCTCAAAGGGTGCAAAGATCACTGGGGCATAAATAAAAAGTGAAATTCCAACCTTGTACTGTCTGTAGATGGACATGTGAGAAACAACAATCAAGACCTCCATTCTGACCTCATCCTAATGCCATTTGTGGTTATTCTGTAGACATTAAAAAGTAACGTTTACATTATTTTGACCAGACTATTGGTTGAAATACGTTTGGAGAAGCCCTTGAGAGATAGGGAGAGATTCCCTAGCCATAACTCTGTTTGTCTGTGCGTCCATAGGAGCAGGACAGGCATCCCTGAAAGTTACTGAATTGCAGTTGTGTGTGTGTAATAGGCTAGTTTACTTTTCTCCTCTATTTACCACAAAAAAGTCTGTCACTTGGGCAAGTTTCTGTGAATTCCTACAACAACTCTGCTAATCTGTACTTTGTTTACAAATCTGTCTGAAGCAGAGGAAAGATCAGCCCTAAAGTGCAGTTACATCTTGTTCCTTGTCCCCAGTAGGTCCTGCTTTTTAGAGGCAAGTCCCACCCAGGGCAGCTCTGTCCCCTCCCTGCTGTTCGCTGTAGTGTAACGCCAGTGTCATGTAACCCAAGCCAGCTTGCACTTCATATTGCAGCCCCATGTCCAAGCTTACCTGTGATACCAGTATAGAGTGGCTGTTCCTGCATGTTCTGCTGAAAAAGGCTTTGTGGTCAGTTCTGAACACGTGCACTCGGCCCAGTGCTCTTGCTCTCACCTGAGAGGGCTTTGGTAAGGAAAGCAGCTGCTCGTGTCTGCCAGGGCATTAAGAAGCTGGAATTGAGCATCAGCCAGAGGAAATGTGGTTCCATTTTCTCACTGTCTCCATGGAAAGCTGCTAACCAGTGGCAAGAGCTGTAAGCAGGAGAAGGGGTTTGGTTTGTTTAGCCATAGTCATGCAAAGCAGCTCTTTTGAGTCCCTCCCAGGAAGAGGGGTGAAGGTTTCTCCTGTCTAGAACTAATTAATTTGGGAAGAGAGGTACTAATTTATGGTGAACATTTGTGGTCTCAGACATTCCCTACTGCTGTCCATTCTCGGGGATGCAGCGGGGCCTGGTTGGGCTGTGCTCTGAGAGAGTAACACCAGTGGCCTTGCAAAGAGAAGGGGAAGTGCCAGGCCACTGTGAGACTGAGGCTCTGGTTTTTAAACAAATCAACACCATTGGCTGGGCAGGGGAAAGGTAACTGCACAGAGTGATATATTTTATAGAAAGGCAGCCCAGTGTCTGCACAGAGTGCAGTTGGGAATAAATGGCTGCTGCTTCTCAAAAAACAAAGTATGACAAATCCAGTGTTCCAAGCACCACCCAGCCCTTGGAGGAGACAGGCCAGGGAACTGGGGCCAACTCCACAAACAAAAGCTGGCCGGCAAGAGGGAGCACACTGCCACTTAAAAGGGTGTTAGATCCAAGTGAAGCCTTACCTCTGGCATTTGGGAGAAGGTGGGTGACTTAATGCAGCTCATTTAGTGGTTCCTGCTGGCCAAAGCAGGAGCTGTGACCCTGCTCCTGCCGAGGTGCCTGTGCAGCCCAGCTGGACTGAGGCCACTTGATCCCCCTCTGCACACTGGTTCTGCACACTCTGGGACACAGTTTGGCATGACACGGTGTAGGCACGATTCCACAGCTGGAAGGGCATTCCAGAAACTCGGTAATAATTTTCCTCCTAGAGCCTGCACTCCAGCTTTGCCACAGCAGCGGCTTTCCAGTTACTTTGGTTGCATTGTTACGCTTAATAATGCAGTAAAAGAGGTGAAAAATGTTTATCTTCTCTTCCTTTGCCCCAGAAGTCTTTTAGGTTTGGATTCTGTTTGTGCAAAAACACTATCAACTGGTGACTGACATGTTTGCTTCAACCATAGCCTTTGAAATGACCTTAATTACCATGTTGTTAAGAAATGAGTACTTGTTTAGAAAAAAAATGTACTTTTAAAATTCAGTTAGTTAACACTGCAAAAAACTGCATATTATATTTTTATTTTCAACATGTAGTTTTGTATATTAAATTTATTGAAATTAAAAACTAAACACTGTATTGTCTTCATCTGCTCAGGAAGACAGAGGCAGCGCTGCCTGACCTGTCTGGACTCTGTTCTGTCTCCCAACCTGCCCATCCCTGGCACAGGCCCATCCTCCCCTTGGAGATCCCTGGTTTCTGTTAGCTCACAGAAATTTAAAAACATAAACAGATTTAGTACCCTTTTCTGTATGCTGCTAATCAAAAAGCATTCCTGAAAATAAGTCATGATCCTGTTTTCTTAAAGGACAAAGAGTGACTATTTTCCCCATCACCTGGAAGAATTGTAAAAGCCTATTTTTGTAAAAATACAAGGAACATTTGGGAAGCAGCAGAGTCTAGTGTACTTTTTTCTTTCTTTTTTAAACTAAAACCCCAACACAATAAAGGATGAAGGCACAGTACTCTTCTGCGCTGGGCAAGCAGTGCAGCAAGCACGGCACACGACTGGGAGCCAGAACAAAAACGGAGATCTGTAAACACCAACCTGCTAAGGAGCCCTGTGGCCTTTCCTTCAGAAAGGGACAGCCCATGGAACCTCATGTGCCAAGGGCGTGCACAGAGGAGGGACTGGCACCCCTGAACTGCTGCCTGAGAACTCTCCTCTGGTTTAGGAAACAAAAAAAGACCCCAATCCAAATAGGCCTGGATAGAACAGAAAAAGCAGTAGCAGACTGTTCACTGAACCACGCTGGCTGCTCAGACACCTGGGGAAAGGAATTCTGGTAAAGGTCTTACCTGTGACTTAACCAAAAAAGCTCTGGCACTGCCTCAGGGAATTTTTAAGGGGCTAAACCTTTCCCACAGCACTCTGCATAGTTAATGTAACATTCGTCCTGGTGCTACTTTAGTAGTCCCACATTAAGGCAATTCTGTCTATTTTGGGTAGACCGGTCCCAAGCCCTGCAGCAGCGCATTCCCAGAGCCTCCCATTTGCCTTGGAGTTATTAATAAGCACTATGGCTGTTATCAAAATAGACATTAGGTTCAGTAGTGCATTCGTTTAACATCTTTGGTGCTTGCAGCTTAGCAGCATCTTCCTGCTTTCGCTCAGCCCACGACTTCCAACATTCCCATGGATCTGGGGAAAACAACACAAACCCATCAGAATTCCTTGCTGCAGTATGGAACAGATGTTCACAGTTCAAGGTGACATTATATGTAAAATGCTGACATGAAGGTTCTGGATGGGCAACTAGAAAAATCAATGGAGCAAAATTATTAAGCTCCAGTGATGGAAAGTGTTTGGGCACGAGGCCAAGTTGTTATTTCAGGTATGGCCATCAAATGTGTCCCTCAGCCTGACTTGGAGCTCACGGGACCTCCCAACCTCCTTGGCTGGGAGGAAACCACTAAAACAGGCCCTTTGGTGCCCAAATAGTGACTCCTGTACTGAAATGAGACCTCAATCTCTACAATCTTAACACCATTTGGAAGCTAAGGTGTGGCAAACAGGTGATGTCACTCTGAAGCTGATGAATATTTGTTTAACTGCTATTTATAAATGTAAAGTGAAACCATAAGCTAAGGAAGAGGGAGCACAGAAGCTTCAGGAGATCAAGCAAAGGAAGATGGATTATTTATCACTTATTTTCTAAATACTCTTCTTAGTAAAGGTGACACCAGGAGCTGTCCCTCTATTTCAAGGCATTGTGAAACAGCATCTTTGAAATACAAAGTAATCAGAGATTCTGTAACCTCATTTATGAAATGATGTCAACTCCCCACCACAAATATAAAGAGGAATGTTAGTGAAGCCAGAGCTGTGTAATTAGGTCAATGCCAACAAAAGACATTATTCAAGCAGAGTTTGTCTGTAGCCCTGTCAAGCCCTGCCCCGACCACCTCTGGATGCAGTGTTCATACCTCAGACAGAACTAACGTTCAAGGACCAGCCAATTTTCTGTAACTGTTTGAAGATCTTGACCACTGAGGGGCTCCCTGAGTCTCACTTTTACCTCCAGTTTCCCTCCAGTGGGCTTTCTGCCATCAAAAATCTGAAATAACCACAAAAAGACGAGCAGTTAGGACAAAGAAGGATTATAATGTTAAACTACAGAGCCTCAGGCAACCGTGACTGTATTTGCCCATGGCCCGAGGGTGACAGAGATCCCTGCAGGTGACTGCAGTGCTGGGAGTGTCACAGCCAAGCACCTCCTCGGATTGGAACTCAGCAGAGCAGGTCCCCCACAGCCCAGGCAGGTTATCAAACTCACCTAATACAAAACTCGACTGTACTCACACGTTAATGTGATCCAAATACTCATTTCCCCTTCGGGTTTAAATACTAAGTAGAAGATCAACCTCATCCTGAAAACGTACCTCGATGATCTCTCTAACTTCACATTCTGATTCCAGCTTCTCCAGTTTCAAGTGTGCTGTCCCCACGTGTTTGTCACTTCTGAAAAAGGACCTGTGCCAAAGAAGTGAAGGGGTAAGGATTGTCAGAACACTCAAGAGAAAACAAGCCCAGAGGTCATCACTATCTGCTCCATCCCCACATCCAGAGAGGGCTGGTCAGGACATGTTCCCAGAACCCTGCACACCCCAGTGCCAGAGGCAAACCCTTAAAAAAAGACTACAAGGAACAAGATAAGAAAGTACTCATTTGTTAATTATTCTTTTGCAACCAAGGTAAAGATGAAGACAGCAGTGAAGAAAATCAACTACATCAGCACGTGGAGTGGCAGCAGCTTCTGTCCCTGCACAGGGTGATGGGGAAGGAGGGCCCAGTGGCCAATCCTGTGCTTGGGGCTGATGAATGGAATAGGCTGAAGGAATTCCCAAGGAAGTTGCATCTCCCAGCAAAACAAACATTTCACAGGCACCTGCTGCTTTTGGCAAACTACTTTTAGGAAAATGTCACATGAATCATTCTGTTTCATCTTGATAAATCAAAACAATTTCAGCAAATAAGAACATTTCAGCTATTGTTTTGATTCACCTACATACTGGTAGTTTTAACAGTCAAAAACTGTAATTTTAGAATTTCCAGTCTGTTGGAATTAAACACAGAAGCATTTTTATCCCGTGAGGAAAACATGCAACTTCTTGCTGTAGTCACTTCTGTTGAACAGTTTAATCAGCAATAAGTCCATCTTTACCTGAACAGAGACAGGTATTACAACCCTTATTCAGACAAACTCCTCCAAAAGGCAACAGCCAAGACTAAAACACCTTAATTCCACAGAACTGGTCAGCTCAAAGCACAGCATTTCTTTGCCTGCATCCAAGCATCTCCCTGAACCAGTCTCCAAAAGGTTTGATAAACAACTAAATTCTACAGAGTCTGGAGATAAGAAAGAGAACTTGGCTACACCTGCTGTGTTTTAGACAGGAAATTTTTCAAGATTTTGGAAGCTTCCTTTTTTACCCACTCCATTTCACAAAAACAAGCAACCAAACCGACAAACATACAAAAAACCATCCCCCACAACCCCAAAACATCCACCCTTGTTCCTATTGTCATTAAGAGATATTAAGATATTATCAAGCAAGACTTGACGTATGCAATGGAAACTCCAAAGACTGTTAATGGAGCCTCACCATCACATCACTGGTGGCAACAGGAGATCGAGACTCTCCATCAGTGAGGCCACAGCAGACTCACAGAATCATTCAGGAAAGTTCAGAATTTCTTAGCTCACATGTTAGAATACTTCCTTCACTTCACAAGCACCTTAAAATGAAGGATTATGTAATTGTACTGCAGTGTGTGGGGCACTTTGCTCAAACTTCAGAGAATCAGCAATTCTTGCTGAATTTTTTAAAGCATTTTTCCATTTTATAACTTCAAGAAACAATAAAGACTGGTTCATCCCTGCTTAGTTCCAGGGGATTGCTGTGAAGACTGAGAACTTGCTCTAGGCTATGGCTTCAGAAACAGCTCTGGGGAAATCCCCTTTCATCTTCAGAGGCTTTTAGGAGAGGCTCAAGAAGAGACTTTTCCTTTGGAAAAATACATTGCTGGGTTTTTACTTGAAAGTGGTGTTAAACTGAAGTTTAATATATATGACCTGAAGAATGTCTCCTTTGCTCACTGAGCAAAACTAATTCTTGGGAGATGGTCAAAGAGCTATCAGAGACCCCAAAGCTACAACATCCACGAAAGCATTTCTGAAAGTATTATTCATTTGCAGTCTTAGAAAAGACAGGCAGCAGACAGTCTTTAGAAAAGAGCCTGGATCACTTTATCCTCTCCTTTCTCCTGAGGAGATGGTTGGGAAAAGGTGATTAAAAAAAAACATTTTAAACAAATGTAAATACTTCACAGCTCCATGCCAAAGAGGGGGGATCTTGAACACGGAGCAGTCAGGATTGACAGAAAAAGAGTAAGAAAATCAACTTTTGATTCAACAGAGATGCCAATGGATTATCTGGACTAAAACAGTGGGACTTCAGCTCACAAACTGAAACATCTGCAACTTGAAAACCATCTCAGAAAACCCACGGATGATTTCTGCATGGCCCAGTAACAGAAACAAAGAATAGCACACTGAGACAAGACCAGGATATCTGGCATCCCATCACAGGCACGGATCACAACCAACCCAGGGATGAGGGAATACAGGCCACTGCTATTCTGAATACCTCAGTTATGAGCCTGGACTGAGGATGATCTCCCTGAACTATCACTTGTTAACATTCATCCAGTGATCCTGCTCTCTGAGATGAGGGGAGTCTGTCTCTCTCAAGGCAGCTGCCAGCAGTGCTCAGGAAGTATTGCAAGACCCAATGAATGCATGTAAGTACAAAAACATAACTCTAGTTCTGCCATCATCTGTCACCTGCTTTACTGCTGTTCATATTTTGCTGCCACTTTACTTCATTATTTTACAGTTATTCCAGAAAATATTTAAATTTCTAGTCCTGATGACTGAAACCAAACTGAGTAAGAATCAAGACAATTTGAAGTAAATCACTGCTCCTCAGTCTCACCAGCTCCTTTTAACACACTAATCCTCAACTGATCTGAATCAGCTTCACTGAACTTGTGCCTTTCTTCTCCCCCACAGGGGAAGCTACAGAGCTTGGGCACGTTTTGAAAGCTCTCAGACATGAGAACCAGACAACTCTTTAGTGCTGGCTTAGAGATTGTGCTTCATAAACTTCAGCTCCAACAATCTTTTCAGCTGTTAGGAGAGAAGCAGACTGTGGACTCACCCTTTGTGAAACACTTCAAATTTAATTCCTTTGGACCGAATGGCGCGTCGGAAGCCTCGGTGGTTCCGGTTGATGTTCAGCTTGAACAGCTGGTTGTACTCTGCAAGTGAAATAAAGGAAAAGGAAAGAAAGCTGTGAGAGTCAAACCATGTGCAAGGCTCTATTCCATGCACCTCCTCAGACCTCTTTTATCTCAGTTTGGCCCAGGCGTGAGACACTTCACAGCCACAGGAATTCCTCCTCAGGAGGGTTTTTCAGTCATTCCCAGGGTGTGTCCCTGTGCCACAGGTCATGTCACCCTCACCTTACAGGGACAGGAACAAACCAAACTGCAGGAAAATCAAGTCATTGTGAGGCGACAGCAAGGTACTGCAGAGCTAAAACTAGAGAGTAGGTCTTTCAGCAAGTAAAAAGTATTTGTGGCTAAGAAAAAAGGTACAAAATACTAAAGAAAAAGAAGAGTAAGGCTGGAATGAGTGGGAAGGGGTGGTTTGGATAATGTAATTAATACTGGTTTAATTCATGACATAGTAGCTACCACCAATGGTGGGATGAGGGGGAAAAAACTGCCAATGCAGCTGGACTTGACCCCACAACAAACTCTTTCCTAAGAAAGAAGAAAAAAAGGTGGTGGGAGGATCTCTGGCCTGGTTCACAGTCTGATACCAGCCTGTATTCTCCAGGGAATCCTAAGGGGCAACATTTTCCCTGCCATTTCAGAAAAAAAGGACTCACCTGGACAATTGTTATTGTTAATTACAGGTGTTTTACTCTTTTGAGGTTGTTCCTATTAAAAAAAAAGACACAGATATTACATAAAACTGTCAGATATTGTTTCAAAACACAGAGTAGTGACAATTTTTATTGCCAGCTCTATTTTATGCCTATACCAGAAATGTGAGGTTTTAGGGGTTATCTAATTAAGAAGAGTCATGGTACATTCAAAACTAAAATACTTGGATTTCACTGTGGTAATATTGGGTAATACTGGAGAAAGAATAAGCCAAAACATTACATTAAATATGAGAGCCATAGATAAGCTACATGGTCACAGTCAATTCAATCCAATCATCATAAAGTTACTGACTGGGGCTGTTAAACTCCATGACAAACTGCACTTCCACGACACAGTAATTCTGTTCCTCCTGCATTAGCTGGAATAATAAGCTACACAAGGAATTCATCACAAATCATTCAGGGAATTGCCCTACTATTATTTTCCCTGACAATCAATCTGCCACCAAAATGAATTAACTTTTAACCTGAAGTGGAGTACAAACTAAATCTCTGGGGAATGAACAAGGACAATGTGACCTAATTATTGCAGCTACTTTGCAAAACTGATTTCAGCTATGAAGGAGAAAGGTGGTATATTTGACTGTTGGCTAAGCAGTAGAGATCTGTTTTTTCTTTAAACAAAGGAAAATAGATTAAAAGGAACTATGCTGATTCTTACTCATTCCCCAGAAAATTATTCATACAGACCAGTTCTGGTTTCACCCACCCTAATTGAGTTACTCCTTCACTAAGGCCTCGTGTCACTCAAACCTAAACACAAACCTGGTCTGACCATCACCAATTTCCCACAGGTAATTGAATTAATTTTAGTGGAATTACTGCAACATTTATTGGGAGGTAGAAATCTAGGCTCTGCACTCTGCCAGGGCTAAGCATTAGCCCTGCAAGAGCAAGGTCTGGTTTTGCCCTACACAGAGAAAAGCAAAGCCCCAGGACTTCTACTGATAGTAAGAGACCAGTCAGCCCCTCCTCAAAAGCCCTTCTAGCTCTAAGGTTTGAGTATTTTTCAGACCAGAGACTGCTTTTAAAGGTGAGGTAGCAGGATGATACTGGGGAATTCCAAGGAAAGAAGTAATATATATGTGTATACATATTTTTATATACATACACATACATGCATGCACACACATCCAAGTGTTAATTAGTCAGGCCAAGAAACTTGCATGGCCCAAGTCCATTCTCCAGGTACATTTATATTTGCTAAGTAAATCACCAAGAACATTTATTTGATGACAAAAATTAACCCTTTCAATCCATTTCTGTAATTACTAGAGAGGCTCAAATGCAATGCCTTTAAAAGCTTGTTTTTTCAAAGGAAGAGGATTTAGGGAGATCACATCTAAGGTGGCCCTTGGGAACAACTTTGTGTGCCCTTGTGTTTGGTGTGTTTGCACCTCTGAAAGAAAGGACCTTTGACACATTTTGCCAACACTGGAAAGAGCCTGATTGTGTCTTCAGGGGGGAGAGGTGGGCATGGCTTAGCACTGAGAGTGCTGCTCACACAGAACCTGCAGATGCCACCCTGCCAAGGGTAAGGTGTGGAGAGCATCGAGAGAAAGGTGCAAAGCTCAAATCTGCAGCCAACATGTTCAGCAGTTTTGTTTCTCAGAAAAACAAATCTGCTTTAAAAGCAGATCCAGGCAGGATGGCTCGAAGTGTTTCCCTTTCCTTGGAGCCCTCACAAGCTCATGCAGTGGCAGGGGGGACAGACTGAGGGGCAGAAGAGCCACAACACACTCACCGCACTCGGGTACTGAAATTCAAACTTCACAAACGCATCCAAATCTCTTGGTGACACACCTGGGTGAGACAACAACCAGCCAATCCAAACAGCCAGTACAGACATTGTCATTGCATCTGTCATATTGAGCAGGATTCTCAAGAGCACCCAACTGTTTTTCAGTAGGACTCGTGACCTGTCTCTTGACAACTGAAAAATCCATCCATCAAACCAAAATCCACGGAAAGTTGGCATCCAAAGGAAAACACCTGCTTTTTTTTATGTTAGTCCTAAGACAACCTAGCACAGATGGTTTACAAGCTCCCAGGAACAAGGGGCTAAAAGCAGTAACACTGGCAGGAGCAAACCCTGTCTACTGAAGGCTCAAAACACACCAAAGTGGTGCAAACTTAAGGCAGGCACTTGTAACAAAATAGGAGGTAAAAATGAAACCTTAACTACGACCCAGCTATGAGTGAACCCAGGACAATTTAAAGTTCTTCTCTCTGTCCAGATGGAACCCAGATTCTCTTTATTCACCTGTTTACCTTTTTTTAAAAATACTGTTTAAATGTTTGGGGGGAACTTGAGCCCAAAACCTGGTTATTTTGTTTTAATAAGTGC
This sequence comes from Edolisoma coerulescens, assembly GCA_013397115.1. Classification (NCBI taxonomy): domain Eukaryota; kingdom Metazoa; phylum Chordata; class Aves; order Passeriformes; family Campephagidae; genus Edolisoma; species Edolisoma coerulescens. The sequence continues at coordinate 881,661 of VWZW01002780.1, forward strand.
TGGCTACTAAAGTGGCCTTCAAGACAGAGAAATCTCATTCCCCATTACTTTCCTTACCTACTCAGAGGAAAAAGCCCACATGCCCTTTGGAGTACACACCTGGTGGGGCTGGTAGGTTTATCCCCCTGACAATAAGAAGGTGCATTTCTGTGCTGTTGAGATCAGAAAATATCCTGTAAAAAGAGAAAGACAAAAAAGCACATTCATCCCCCCATCAGCTGATCCACTGCCAGACCAGGATGCCATGGGTATTTGTCAGAGCTTTTTCAACAGTGCACTCCTACAGAGACCATCTCCACAAAATACAACAGAGCAAGGGAAGAGCACAAACAGAGCTAAAAATATCTCTGAGGCCAGGAACAAAGCCCAGGAGGCAACAGGATTGAGGGAGAAACACAGAGGAAGGAGGGATGGCTGAAGTAACAGAATATAAGAGGGGAAGCTGGAGGCATTTTGAAAACAAAAGAATCAGCAAGAGAAAATAGAGAACAACTTCTTTGTACTTAAATTGTTGAGAGTATCCTTTCAGGAGTGCTGAGCCTAATCCTGGATACCACCCAAGTTTGCTGAAGCCCACAATTCCCTAAACAAGGGCGAAAGACCAGGAAGTCATTCCAGCCTGCCTAAGAAATCCTTTTGTTTTTCCACACCTTATCATTTTAAAGGTTCTTTCCTCAAAGTGATGGCTTGGAGGATCCATTCCTTGTGCTCGTGCAAGCTGTAGGATCTCCATGTCCTTTTTACAACCTTGTGCCAGTTTCTCAAACCTATAGAAAAAGGCAAAAAAAACCCAGTAAAAACACCACACACGTGCTGGAACTCCAACAGAGCACAGAGTAACCCTCAGCCAGAGCTCAGAGCAACATGGAGATGCAGGAATCACAGCTACCAACCCTTTCACACAAGGACAAACTCACCAACCCAAACCCCCAAATCTTTAGGGGGTCAGCCAGACTCAAGCCTGAAATAACTGCTTTGGGGGATGATTGAAAGCAGGCACTGGGTCTTACCGAGTTGTTTCTGCCACATTTCCCAGATGCATGAATTGCTTGGAATACTGCAAACACCTCTGTCAACACAAACAAAACCGAACACAGATGCACTCAGTGATCCTCACACACAGATTCATGACTGGCACAGTTCTGAGGTTGATGACAACCCAGTTTAAGAAAAACCAAGCATTTTACCAAGCCACTCAAGAACATTCACCACCCCATTCCTCAAGTCCAAAGCACAGCATTTGTTTGAGCTGTTCTCCCTATTACTTTTTAATCACCTGATTTGTAAATGTGAGATTCATTAAGGCCTAGTCTTAACATTCAGGTACTATTTTCAAACTTGAGTGCTTATATTTAACAGTGATAATTTGATAGTCCCAAGCTTTCAAGCACACCCTCTGGCTGCAATGAGCCATAGAATCCGACTCTGAAAATTCTCCATTTTAGGACATGCAAAATCAAAGTATTTTGAAAGAAAAACAAAAGACCCCACTGAAACAATGATGGGATTTTAACATTAATAAACCCCAGAGAAATGTATTTCCTGAAAACATTCCTAAAAAATATAAGATGGTCACCTCATGTTGGTCCTTCAGCAATTTTACAAGCTGTGCATAAACTTCATCTGCTTTCTGAGACAGTCTGACATCTTCATGGTGTACAAAGATAAAATCACCCTCATCATCTGTAGGAGGTGATGGCAGCTGCAACACAGGAACATCACATTTCAGAGCCCTTATAGGGAAAAGAAAGTGCTTAAATGTTCAAAAATATGAAACAAAGCAGAATATTAACAGTCCTACTAACCTTGGAAATATCAACAGTTTTGCCAGATTTTGCTTGCTCAATCTTTAGGTCAAGGCCCTTTGCTGTTCTGAGATATGTCTTCGCCTGTTCCAGGTTGTTTTCCCTCTTTGCTTTGATGGCTGCCTTCAGGTATTGCTTCTTTCTGCTCTCCAGAAATTCCAGCTGTTCCCTAACTGAAAAACAGTTGTACAGAAACACTCACTCATCTGACACTGCCAATGGCTCTGGAACAGGTTTACCATGTTCAGTTTACAGCCAGGAAAAGATCAGTGAAAGTACAGATGTCAAATCGAGACACTTCCTTACTGCATTCAACTGTTTCTTTGGCACTTTCAATTTCAAGTATTAAAAAAAGAAACAAGCTTCCTTCTAGAATGGCATCCTTCACCAAAAAACCTCAGAGTACTTCACAAGTATCACAAGAGTTATTACAGCCCCCAATTTACAGGCTTGAGACAGACTCCAGCACAGCTGATTGGTCCAAAGGAGAAGCTGAATCCAAACTTTCAGCTCTCCATGTTAACTTCTAAAAACCAGCAAATATTATGAGCATCCTCTGGAGAAATTTCTTTCCTCTCCCCTGATCTGTCAGAAAAGATGAACCAAGGAGCAGGCCCACTCAGCCATATCACCTCTGCTTCTTTGTAATCCCTTGCTCTCTTAGTTTCTTATTAATGCCTGAGTCTCTTTCCTTGCCAAAACAGTAAGGACAACCACATCAGTGAGATTGCTTTACATTGTACCAGGTTAGTGCATCAGTCAGGCAGGCAGTTCTACTTCATCCTGAGGGAACTACCCAAAGCAGAAGGGAAGGAGGATGGGATTACAGTCAAGGCATCAGCAAGAGCCTGAGCACTGCCCGTGTGTGCCCAAATCATACTGGGAGGTGCTGGCTGTCCCTGACTATCTGTACCATTAATCTTGTACACACAACTGCTCAGTGACCGCAGCAAGAGGAAGAGTAGAGACTGATGAAGCCCTGCCTGCACTGCCAGCCTGAGATCCTTGGGTGAAGCACCAGGCAGAGAGCTCTGTCTGATGTAGGGAGCTCCATTAGATCAATTAATAATTCACACTGGCAACCCATCCCCTTTAATGAGAGTATATGGAGAGTTCAGCTGTGAGCAGAGTTAAACATTATGAATCGATACACTTGTTACATCAAAATTAATTAAAAACCTAATCAACCTTATAATTATACATGCTGTCTCTGTGAAATAAAGCTGCATGGCTGCTCTGGGTCTGCCCTCCAGCACACACATATTGAGGCTCCTGTCAGAGGAAATCTATGACACACATTCACAGGCTCACACCTAAATTACAATGATAAAGTCTTCACCAAACTAGTGCAAACAACTTGCATGTGGAGCACTGGGAATGGTGATCCCTTCACTTACCAGCTGGAGGGACATGACCCGTTGACTCTGCCTTGTCCAGGGTGGAGGGTGATGCAGCTCGTTTCAGGTGCTCAGGAGAGCTCTCCTGAGCTGCAGCAGATGGAACTGGAGTTGGCTTAACAACCTGAGTTGGCTTCTTGGCAACTGGGGCCTGGGTCAGAGGCTCATTCTAGCAAAACAACAAGAATTGCATAATAAATGCATAAAATCTATTCCAGAGTTGAGGACAGCATCTCAAGCATCAACAGCCGTGGTTATCACTGTCTCAACCTTCTAGTATCCCTTCTGAGAGGAGCATAGCACTCCAGACAGCAAATTTTAACGTCTGGAGGTTTATGAGCCATGCCAGGCCAGCAGGTAGACAACCTATGCAAGCATCAACTCTCCACTATAGATGGAATAAAAGGAATGTTCAACAAGACAGTGATTTTTAAAAAAGCAGAGGCATGCAGAAAAAAAAATCATCCAGGAATTCTCTCCATTAAAAGCTATTCCAGTTGAAAGCACAAACAATCAGCAACCAAATCCAGAGAGAGAAAGAAACCAAATCGAAGTCTAAATGCTGGTGCAGCCTGACAAAAAGCAGCAAGTGTTGAACATCCTGGGAAAGAACAAACACAGGAAGCTACTGGGATGCAGGATAAAAGTACAGATTTAAGTACTTTAGAATAATGCAAAGGAGTGGTGAGGATCTGAAGTGTTTGCTTTGAAAATAAAATCTACATACAAGACAGCTATGAAAGAGCCAAACCCTGCACTCACAGACTCTGTAGGTACTGACTGCAATAACATCTCATCTCTCTGTCTCCCCTATACTCTAAAGCAAACTGGAATTACTATTGAGATCCTGTACTCCTCAGACTTTTGGGAAATGTATTTCACCTCAGTACCATTACCTGGAAATCCAATGGCTTCATCTCTGCGTGCCACAAGAGATGGCAACTGAACTTTTACACATCCTACCAGGAAACACTAACCTCCTCCTCTTCATCATTCTCCTCCATGTTTGCCAGCTTGCTGGCACTCTCCAGAACAGCAGCGATTGTGCTGCCACCATCCGTTGCTGCAACACCAGGAAGAGGGGGAAATCCTGTGAAGGAAAGGAATACAGAAGAGAGAGTTGCATAAGCCTCATGGTATGTCTTCCATATTTCTTGTTCACTGTAAAGCTGTTTCTATCCAAATACTTATTATCTAATATATTTAGAACTCAGTCTAATTAGACCAAGGCCAAGGCCACAAAGCCTTGCTAGATCAAGTCTGAGTGGTGGGTTTAAGACCAGATGTCTCAGAGACACCCAGCTTAAGGGGATGATAGTAAAATGATGCAATAACAGAGCAGTTTTCCTAGCTGAGCAACTGGCAGCCAGCCAAGGAACCTCACAAACTTGAGACTTCAGGAGTAGAAATGCCCCCAGAACCAGCAAAGAATTTAGTCTCATTTTTTGCCCTCTCACTGCTGCCTCACCTTAGCAGGCACACAGTCCAGCAGAAAATCAGTGCTACCCCCAGAGTAATAAACAATCCACTGCTGACAGCTGGGTAACACACTCAGCCTCCGCTGAAAAGCTACTGCAATGCAGAGGCTGCAAACTAAGACAGAATCACAGGAGTTAAATGAGAAGTGTGTGAAGAATAATGCTCTTCATTGTTTTGTTATCCTTTTAAGGATGGGAGGAAGGCTTGATGATGGAAGATAAACTCTCACTTCCACATGACCAGTTTAGTGTCAGCTTCAGAGAACAGAGACCCAGAGCCACTACTATAAAATGTCTGTTAAGATTTCTCTCATTTAATATATAGCAAGTATTCTTGCTGCCAGTCTCATGAGAAGTGTCAAGAAACATTGACTAAACTTCTTCTAAACCTAGAGATGGCTGCTACAGCACAAGTTCGAGGTACTCAAGCAGGCAGAACAGAGACTCCTGGGCTGCTGCCCCGGGTGACATTTGATCCATTGCTCAGCAGCATTTCTGTTTCCAAGGAGTCCAAGGCTGGTACTTGTCACCACCCAGATGCCATGAAAAGCACTGCCATCCCAAGGTAATTCACTGCTGGTTTCAGTGACTGCCTGATAATTGTCTTCAATGTAAATCATCTGGCCTCTAAATGATGGCTGAAAAACACACAGCTGATGTGCAAGGACATTGAGCAGTTCTTCCTGTTTCCAGAGGTGTAAATACGGAGTACCTCACTCTTACAGAAACTGGTATTTACCAAGAAAGGGATCATATTCTGGAAAAAGGGATGCTAAACTGCCTTTCAGGGACAGCTTCAAAGCAGGGAACCTTCAAAGCCACACATGACCTGACAGAGCTGGCAGTGCCTACTCTACTACCACTGCAGTGCTTGCCACTGCCACGTTTGACAGTGACAAAACCACCACAAGGTCCATCTCTATCCTCTAACTTAAAAAATCCAGGCACAGCTTTGCAGTGCTGAGTGTATCCTTCAGAAGAACACATCAGGCCCAAGACAATAGGAAAGATGTTTCCTAGGGGAGAAATGGTATCATGCAAATGAGAGGCAGAGCATTTACAGATGACCTTGCCCAAACTTTTCCAGACATAGCACTCTGTGTTCTGAAGATGATAAACAGGACACAGTGTCTCAAGAAACAGGCTCAGCTGCTGCCTCTGTCACTGTCTCAGTGTGACCATGGGCATGATTTGCTTCATCTCTGCAGACTTTTACCAGCCCAGAGGGCTGCAATACTGGTTTGATGTTACAAGGTGTTTCAAAAAGATATTCATTAGATATAAAAGTCTGAGGCTCCTCATAGGAATCAATAGAATGGGGGACATCAGGAAAATTTTTTTCACTTTTAAAAACTTCCTTCCAGCAAAGCTGAGAAGTCAATATAACCCCAGTTTAGTCTTCCCTCTAAGGGGGCTGGCAGAGGATAGAGAGGTAATGCTTTTAGCACCTGCCCATGGTTAAGTTGTTTAACTTCTCAAATAGTGCCAATTTTAAGTTCCCATACTGTCAAACAGGCAGTCAATACACAGGAATATTCACTAGAGTCGGTGTTTGGGAGCATATTAACAAAAAGTTCCACAATACCATCAAACAGCAAGGCCAGCCACTCAACTGAGAAAAAGGAGGAGCTGTTCCACAGGATGAAGAAGCAATATTTGCACAGCCCCTTCAGAGCCTAGCAGGTATACAAAAGTTTGGGTATTAGGACCTTTTATGTTCACACTTACCAGGAGGAACAGGCAGCTCAGAAAAATTCACTTTTCTCCCTGCCTTATGGGCTCTTATGGCATCCTGGTATTGCTGCAAGCAAAGGCACTCAGTAAGATATAAAATAGATCTGACTATAAATTAGCAATCATCTGTATTTAACCAGCATAAACACTGTACAAGACTCAGTATTTTACTACAATGTGGGCATTGTCTCTTTGTCTTCCTCCGAATGCTTTCCAGCTTCCCCACTGGACCTCTTTTCAAACAGACAGACAATACACAAATTATTGAAAAAGTCTTCAGCAAGAGGACTAATTCAAATGGCTTTGCTGGATACAAAGAGCCACACTTCAGTTTTACCTTGGCTATCCTGTCGTGCATCCTGCCTTTGCGATCGTCCCCGCTGGCTTTAGCCTGAGCTGCTGCTGCCCTGTACTTCTCCAGCCGCTGCTGCAACGCTTCCAGCACCGTCCTGGGCTGCTGCAGGGACTCTGCAAACCACACACACAGTGAAATGCCACATCATAAACATTTCCAAACACACAGGCTTGCCTTTTTCCTCCCCTTCCTCACCTTCTTCAGAGAACATCACGGGAAAGTTTCACTATGAACGCTGCTGTTCTAAAGAAAGTTTATTAACTTTTACTTCCATCACTGATCCAGAACAAAAGTAGATTGGATCAGCAGCAAACAATGCTCAGGAACATTAGGTAGGTTTACTCAGTCCTGCTGCAGTTCAGTGGGAGAGGTCAGACCTCGAAGTGCTTCCCAGCTGTGCTATTTTCATGACCTACTAGAGAAATGCAAAAGTCCTACCTGAAGCTTCTTGGGTCTGAGGTTCAGGTGTTGCAAGATCCTGGGAACTTCCCACCCGAGGTGGTACTTTTTGCTTGGATGCATCCAGTACATGTCCTAAGCTTTCAAGATCTGCAAAGCAAGGAAAGCAGGATGTTCCACAGCATGTTCCATACACAGCAATTACTGCTGCATGTCACTCAGAAAACCATCAATTTGATCACGTCATCTTCCTGAAACCTTTCTGGCTTCCAAACAGTATCTCCACGGCTAGCTAAGTCTAAGGTTCCCATTATCCACAGAACATGCTTTGTAAGAGAAAATCTCAAATGCTGATTTAATTTAGGTTAGGGCTGCTTGAGGGGAAAAACAAAAGTAAAAGTAGTTCAAGTATTGTAAGAATTCTCTCCCCAAAATATAACTTGGTATCTTGGCGGATGGAAAGAGTGAACAAGTCTGCTAATTGACTAAAATATTCTAGTAACAAAAGATGTGCTGGAAAAGGGAAGAAACTCTCTATCATCTATTCAGAAACTCCAGTTTCTGGTATTGTATAACACTGGGATTTCAGAAAACTACAAGATTATTCACTGCAAAAATCTTGCACTTCTTAAGGCAAGGTTATGCCCTGAGAGAAGTTCCTCTGCAATGCCAATCTGAGTCATGAATCTCATGATTTACTGAAATAATCTGTCATTTCGTTTCTTAGAATAAAATAATCCACTCAATTAAGTTGTTTAAAACACTGGGCTGCACAGACCAAGTATTAATTATTGGTGGGAAAACTGCATCTACTTAAAAAACCCACCAAACTTTCTCTTACCAGGACTGAGGTATCTTCAATATTGATAACTTGCTTTAAAAATTAGACTTTAGTGCACTGCAACCTGTTTGTTAATCTGAACGATATGAACTTTAGCTGAAGCACATAACACCATCAAATACTACAGTAAATTTTAAAAATGTGCCATTATCCTTCTTGCCCTTCCACTTCAAATACTGGCTGCTATTACCTACACTTATAAAAGCCGGAATATCAGACATCAATACTTGTTTCAACTTGTAATTCACAGAGAGTAACTTCAATATAAGTAATGATACCTCATTTCTCTTCATTGCTCTTGATTAGACTGTGAACATGCAGTGAGCCTCAGTCCTAAACGATCCAGTCCTTTTAATAGTTTTGCAATCAAATGCAGAATCATTCCATTACAGCATAGACAGACTTCTGGAAAGGTTTCCTTAAGACAAGCCTTACCCTGAGGAGATGGAGGCATATTCTGGAGGTCTATTGGCTGCCCACTGTCCAAAGCTTCCAACACCACATTAAATTTCTAACACAGAAAAGACAAAAGGTTTATTCTGGTCTGTCCAAGACTTGCCAGCTGCCACAGTAAGTATCTAATATTTAATGCATGTAGATACAGCACAGGGTATGTAAAGCATTCAGGACTTCTGGAATGCATACCTTGCCTGCCTTCATGTATTCCTTTGCTTTCTCCAGGTCCCCTTGCTGCTTGGCTTTCAGAGCTGCTAATTTGTACTCCTTCTGCCTCATAAGTAGGATTGCTCGTGTGCTGCTGTGCTGGGGATCTGGGAGAATGAGACAATGCTGAGATTCACAGACAGCATGCAAGATTTGCATCCCTTGCTACATCCACGCAAACCCACATTTGTCCCCTTTTGCTCTAAGTCACAACAGCCATCTTACAAATATCCTTTTTCCTCCAGTCTCCAGAAGTCCTACCTAACACAACAATTCCACTTTTCCCAATTTAAAGAAAAAATATTAGGTCTTTAAGTCAGTATCTCAAAACTCTTTAAAGGTTGGAATTCCACCTGTTAAATAATAATGGAGAAACTGAGGCACAGGAAAAGTTAAGGATACTGATCCAGTGCACAGAAGAGCTCTAAAAAAATACCTGATTCCACTGCCAGGAACTCAGCATTCCATGGACAACACTGAGACATTCAGCAGGGAAGTTCCAACACAAGCAGTGCTTTGCTATACAACACAAACATCAGGGAAGATGCAGCATTAAAACAGGGCTGCAACTGTTTCTCCTCTCAGATCACAGTACCTGGTTCCACAGGAGGATCAGCAGCAGCACCACCTTGTAGAGACTCTGATTCCAAATGCTCCCTTGCTTCAGGAGAGGCCTTCTGCTCATCATCTGCAGCAGACTCAGCTTTACCCTCTGGTGAATCTCCTGAATTCTCTAGCTCCACTCCCATGGCTTGAGGTACGTAAGAAGAACTCTTTCCTGTTGCAACAGGAGGTGGCATTTCTTCCTCATTGATTTTTTTGCCTTTCTTTACTGCAGCCAGCATGGTTTCCAGTGTCTGGCACAGAAGGAACAACAGAGTCAAAAGGCATCTTCATCAAACATAGTACTAGCATAAAATCATTAAGAGACAAATTCATCCCCTTATACATGACAGCATCTGTCACACACACCACCACACACTGCTGCCCTTCAGCTCCCTGTTCTTCTGCAAGGCCAACTTCAGTGCCAGTGGAAGGTGTCCAGTTACCAGAGCAGCACAGTGCAAAGGCCTTGTTACCCAAACCAGGTAACTGCAGGTACCTCAGCACCCAGAATTATTGGAAAGCTGTGAGCCACTCAGCTTTGTCACAGAGAGTCACCAAGGAAGCCATTTACACCAACTGTAGATGGATTTTGTGCGTCTTTAAAATGTAACAAAACACACTACTCAGAAATGTAATTGCCTACAGGGAGCTAGGGAAGGAAGGGGTCTGCAAACCCATTTAATGCAATGAGAAAAGCCATTAAATACTAACAAAGGAAATGGAGCTTCAGCTCACCACCTATGATAAGAAGCTCTCACCAACTCTAACTTGGGTTTACTGCTGCTCATTTTTTTAAAACCTTCTTCCACCCCAAATATTGCCTTCCTCAGTATATTTATGCTTTAGATTTAATTTGAGGTTCAGACAAAAGACCACCATGCACTTCAAGCCAAAACAAAAGTTTTACTTCTTTCATCTTCCACAGAAACTGAAATGGAAGCACAGAAAGACAACAACAAAATCTCATCAGTGCCAGAATCACTATTTTTTTTTTAGCCAATGGCATTGTTTGACCTATTGAGTAACAGTGGCAGAGATACTTTGAAATGAGATTGGGATTCAGACCAGCAAGCCATAGGCAGCTCCCTCTTCTCCATGTGGGGGTGACAGACTGACTGCAAGTGGAATTAAACACTGAGCTTAAAGTTCACAGTTCCAAGAACTACATACAAGAGAGAACTCTACACCATTTGTTGACATGTCATTTTGCTAATTAAGCAGCTGTGAGCTGTGAAGTGAGATCTGGTCTATTACCCTTAGTTACACTGCTTGGGTACAGGGAAACTCCCTACCCTGAAAAATAAAGGAAGTAGCACAGTGCACTAAGCTCATTACTGGATGGAATTGCTGGTTTGCCCATCCCTCTGGCTCTCAGAAAGGCCAGGTGGTTTCGTGTACATTCCTGTCAGAGCTGGCAGGCAGTGGACACACACAGAGACATTTTACTTGTGCTTTTCCTCCCCTGAGTTTGGCCTCAATTGTTCCCTGTGTACCCTGAGACACCTGGTACCCAGTGAGCCATTACATCCTCCCCCAGTGCACAGCCCTGAGCTGTACAGCTTTGCTGCTGCCTGAGGTGATGCTGGAGAGCTGCTGAAAGCAACGGGGAGAGAAAGGCACTGCCCAGCAGTAAACAAGCACTGCAGCTCACTGCAAGCACGCCACCTGCCTGGAACCACGAGAGGCTGGAGAAACTGCTCTTTGCTGCAGTTCTTAATTGCTTGAATCAAAAATCCTGCTCTATTCCTTTTCAAGCACAGCCAACACACTCAGGGAAAGGCCACCTCCCTTTGCCTGACAGAAGTGAGTGGAAGGTTAGTACCTAAGGGAAGGCAGCAGTGATGAACTGCAAGGTGTATGTGCTAGGAAAGCTCCTAAACTTTGCTTTAAGGTAACACTGAGCAGTCACCACAGGTCGAATTCATTTTCAGGCAGGTGGGTTTAACTTCAGCACACACCACAAACTCTGCCTCCAGCTATCACCTGCCACACTCAACAGCAAAAAAGCTGATGCACAAACAGAAGCTGAAGCTACGCTTTATCTGTGTGTTTGCTGTATCAGGCTGGTAGCCAGTAACAACAAATGTTTTTAAAGAAACACCAGGCAGCACACGAAGACTTCACTCCCCTGTCAACAAACTCACACACCTGGGAAGACAATACTTCAGAGAGCTGACTTTGCCTCCCCCTCACTCACATCCTGAGAACCCAACTCACCTTCAGGCCTCTCTCGTATCGCCGTATTTTGGCGCTTTCCCCCGACTCCTTCGCGTTAGAAATCGCCGTCCTGTAGCCAGCAATTCTCCCCTCCAGTGTCTGTTGTAGCTCACTGGTAACAGCAGGAAGTGAGGAGGTCTCAGAAAAAACAATAAAACAAATCAAGAAAACTTATTTCATCCAACTGGACGAGTTTTCCCACCGCACTGAAAAACAAACACTCCTCTTCCACACACACGCTGCCGTGAATTGGGAACGCAGGGAAGGAACAGCCCCTAAAACAGAGCAGCATTTGTGCTGTGCTAATGGCCCCTGGATCCACCTCTGGGCTCTCTCAAAAGCCTCACAGAGAAGAATGGGTGGAGAGACTTGGGAAACTCTCACTCACAGGGTAATTGGAGCCATGTGGTCGGAGAGTAGGTGAGGAGAACAGTAAAGTCTCTCAAACCCCACACAACAGAGGGTGTGAAGAGGTATTTTGGCACAAATCTTGACTTATTCTTTTCTTATTTTTAAAACATGCTAGTTTGCTCCCTTCTGGGCTTCAGCCTGGTTTTACAAAAGCTCTTTTTCCTCCTGCTACAGCCTGGAATTAGTTCAGTGACAAAGGCAGCCTATGCAAAGTCATGAGTAGCTACTTACAAACTCTCTACAGCCACAGAGACCCTGCAGATGGCTCCTGATGTAATTATTGCCATTATCTCTGTAGAAACCCTCTCAATCCCATTTACTAATGGGCCCAATGCACAAGAGCACTGGAATCTGTGGCACACAGCAGAAACATGCAGTGACTGAATAAAGCATTTGACTGGATGAGGACTGACAAATTAAGCTGAGAGAGATAATGCTACTGAGAAAAAAATCCAAAAGTATGTCAGAGATGCTGAGTTATAACATGTGTCACAATTTCAGCACACTACTCAATACTCTTAGGGGGAAGATATGAACACTGGAAGCCTGAACTGCAGTCTGCATGGTCCTATGTATAATGAGGGACAAGACATGTTTGACTCCAATTGTTTACCTTTTCAATTCTATGCTAACATCAAAATTCATCCTTGGAACAAAGCAAAAGAATCACCTGCATCAGTACAGTACTGGTTTCCCCAGAGAAAACAGCAATAGTGTAGTGTTTCCTTCCTTGGAAGACAAGACCTTCCTAGATTCTTGATAATGACCCTCACACAAGCCATGTGACAACAGTGATTCAGCAAAACTGTCAGAAACACGAAGTTCATTCCTACCTGTGATTGCAGTTCAGGTAGTTCATCTTCTGGTTCAGCTGGGGATGGCTCTGTCGCTGTCATTTCATCCTCACAGCTTTCTGTCTCACCTTCCTCCCCCAGAACTTCTTGTAACTCTGCCTAAAGTAAAAGTAAAAGCCAACAAAAGACTTTTCCTCAAAATTTTCTCTGTCCTCAAAAGACAAATATAAAATCAAGTCTTAAATTTCAAAAACTTTGGATGGATCTTGAAACCAAGTGAAGAGTCTGAAGATCTTCTATTCCAATCTTTTCAAAATTTAATTTTATTTTTTATTTTTAAACGACACTTGCTTCCAGATACCACTGAAAAGCCACACTGCAGCCCCAGTGTGCAGCCCCAGGATCACCACACAAGTTTGTGGTTGGAGATCTGAAGCTGGAAAAGTTCAGAAAAGTACTTTTACAGAGATCATACAAACCTAAATTTGGAATTTCCAAAAAGCCTCTACTAGCAATAGCAGTCAAAACCACTGCTTAACACTCCTTCCCTAAACCCTGCCAGTTAGATCACTCACTGAAACAACAAAGACTTTCCTGAGGTGTTCTCTCAGGCCAAGTACTACCTGAAGCAGTAGCAAAATGGTAGCAGACATCACTTTAAGGAGACTGTCCCTGGCTGTCTTTCACCAGCTGACACGGAATGGGATTCCTGCTCTTCCCTCAATTCTCTAAGACCCTCACACATACAAATGTTAGGAAACTCTCTTACTCTGGTGTGCAGGGGGATGGATCCTGCAAGGACTTGCATCTAATGGAATGCTTTTGCAGTATTTTAGCTTCTCACCACGAAGTTAACAGACTTTTTTGCTAAATACAGTTCTGTTAAAAAAAAATACAAAAAATACATACTAGAACTTTTTGCTAATATTTATGCATACCAGCAGGTCTGTATCTTTCTCCAAGTCTTCATCACCTGCATCTTCCTCCTCATCTTCATTCAGGTCCTTCATACACTCTGCAGCCATCTTTTCAATATGATCCATGGGCAGAGGAGCTGTAAAAGGAAATCCCAGGGAGCCATAAACCCTAAGGAACAGTTATGCAGTCACTGGGTATAAATCCTAAAGGAGCTGCCACCAGCTGAAAGGGAGCAGTGCCCTCCTGTCTTGTGTCCCCTTTACTGCACAGTGTCATAGGTAACTGGGAGTATATTGATAGATAAAGGGCAAAGACTGGGAAGTGAGCACCCAGGAAAAGCAGCACTGGTGTTTCTGCAAGTGACAGTCAAGGCAGGCAGTAAGACACTTGCACATTTTCTGCACTGCTGTCTTGTGATGATGAGATTCAGCCTTTTCCAAATTTTTCTTGGCTCCTTCATTTTGCAATTTTGCTTCTGGTCTTCATCCTGAAAACTCTATTTAACTCCTCATTGCTGAGTTCTCATCTGTGTTTCATCCTGTGCCAACCACATCTTCCTGAACTATCAACTTCCTCCACATGCTCTGAAAGGTGAGGCTGTTTGCCCACAAATCCCAGCTGTCCACGTAAATGCCTCTGATACCTCCCTATGCAGACACATGACTGTGACTCACCAGTGGCAGTAAAGGCTGCAGAAAATACACATCTCCAGGACAGAGCTTTAGAGTCAATTCAAACAGATCCCATTCACTCCCTGCGTTTGCGGAAACAGCTGAAAATTAACCCAGGTACAAAGCTGTTTCTGTTCAAATAATCTAATTTACCCCATCAGTGCTTCAATACTTGTATCAAACACATTGCTCATAGATTTGACCCTTAGCAAAACTTCAACTTGGACTGCAGGCCCCAGCCAAAGGCAACTGGCTGTACAGAAAACCCCAGCAGAGGAAAAAAATCTAATCAAGCCTCCTCAGATGGTTTTTCAGCTCTAATCCAGTGCAGCAAGATGAGGCCACAACTTCAAACATGTGAGTGGCTGCCCGGCTGGCATTTATCAGAGAGAGCAGGGATCTCTGTGCTTGAGATGTGCCAGCAGTGCAGCTTTTGCTGGAGGAGGAGTCCATTCCCCCACACCCAATCAGAGCTCCAGGATGTAATCCAGGAGGGAATTACTGCACCTCCTGTTCAGCCAAGAACCAAGCACCTGAACTATACTGGATCCCTTTTTTCTGTCCTTTCCCAGACAGGATCTGTTTCTCCCCTGTCCTTACTGTACCTCCTCCTTTCCAGGCAGTGGCCAGCATCCTGCCCCCACCACTGCACTGGCCCAGGTCTCAGGAGTCCCAGTGCCAGCTGCCCAGTTGCTCATCCTCCATGAGCTTCTAACCCATACACTTCCAATTCTAACAAGAAAAGAGAATAGCTGCACATTACTTTGGAAAATCCTTTTTTTAACCACACATTTAGAAGGCATGGTAAATGTCAGGCACAGTAAATGTTGATTTTGTACTGTCTGAAGTTTTACTTTTCTCTTATGAATAAAAAGATTGAAACAACAAAGTAAGTGACGAGGGTGAGAGGGAAGTCAGCACTTGAAAAGTTGACAACAATTCAAGAGCTCCTGACACACAGATTCACCCTCAAAACATTATCCTGCATCTTTTAGCCACAAGTAACCTGTGTCCAATGGAAGGAGTTCTGCTATTGTGCTTATTTGCACAATTATGCTTATTAGCTTTAAAAGTTTACAAAAATTTTGAAATCTGGAGAGTGGAAATAATTTAGAATTTGCTTTCAGATACAAACATGTCTTCTGTCTATCATCAGCTGCAGTGTTTATAGAGTCACTTTGCCTAAACATTTCAGAATTCTCCATTTCCTTGCTGCTCTGGGTGAAGCCCCTTCAAATATTACAAGGAAATTACTGCAGAGCTGCAAGTAAGGCTGTAGGTGCACTATCCCTTCCTTCCTGCACCTGCTCATACACCTGTAATCAAATGTAGGTTCCATTTTCCTTGTCCCACCTCAACCACTGGCTGCCACCCCTCCCGTGCAGCCACAGCAGCTCTCAGATAGGCAGGGAGCAAACCTGGCTCAGCTGAGAACCTCCCACAACAACACAGGTTTATTTTAGCAGATGAGTTCCTGAACCAGCTCACCCTGCAGCTCCACAAACAGGGACGTGCTCAGAGGCAGAGCATGCTCACTGGAGTGCCCCTCTCAGCAGCAGCCTTGTTTTGTGGTAGATTACAGCAATCCTGTAAAACACTGCAGAGCTGCATGCAAGCACTACCACACAAAATCAACAGATACTTAAAGTATTAAATAATCGTAATAATCCATTCCAAGAGACACTCTAACCTGCGTAACACAAGCTACAGGATTCTCCAAGTAATTGCATCAGTATTTCCCTCTGAAAAGGGGATTCAATTCTGGTTACAGACTCCAAGTAACTAAAAATATAATGCTCATTATGTAAATTCATTCTTCTAACAAAAACAGAAGAACAGCCACATGACAAACAACCCACCCTGCACAAGAAACACAGTTTCCCTTCTGAAATCATCTAGCGCCTACTACACCTTTTTATGACTTCATATGCTAAAAAAGCATGTCTTAATTTAGTCATTAAATGAGCCAGCCACCAGAGATCTTTTTCCTATGTTGACAAGAGCATGAACAAAAAAAACTTTTACTTTTTTTTTGTGGAGTAACAAATTAAACCTTTCAAAATAAAGGAAAGCAGTTGCAAATTCAGCTTCTACCAGTGATAAAAACCATTTTAGATAAATGTACTAAAGGTAAATAAAATTCAGATACTTTAACTTACTTTTCACCTTTGGTTTTGGTTTTCCTTCTCTCACTTTTGCTCCTGTGATAGCAGCAAGCTCTGCTTCAAGGTCCCCATCATCCTCACCTTCCTCTGCACCCAGCAGCATCTCTTCAGGATTGAAATCCACAAACAGCCCCAGCTGGAGCCAAGGGAAAATAACAATAAAGAATAATAAAAAAACCTACAGTTAGAACAAAGATGACACTCAAAAACATCACACTGCAAGGATTATTTAGACATTTTCATGCATTCTGAATCCTGTTCATTTTTTTTTTACAGCCCACTATCATACCACTTCCATCACCACAACAATGCATACCAGGCACCCATAACTGGTGTAAGGTACATAAATCTTAATATCCCACAAATACTCCGTTTAAAACTCTACACAAACCACTTCTTAAAATCAATCCTATTTAATAGTCACACATAACAAGGTAGAATAAAATGCTTGTTTTACTGAGCCCCATGGAGCAGATAGCATCAGGGAAGTTCAGGGCAGTGCCTGTAACAGCTAAGCTAAAAAATATTCACTCATCATTCACACACAACAGGTCTGACACGTGTACACTGCAGACTTCACCCTTATCTCTTGAAGAAGCTACATTTATATACACAGAACTATTCTTCTTCTTCTTACACCAGTTTCTAAATCACATAGAAAGCACACACACAAACACAGCCATTAAAACCCAGCAATGCCCACACTGCACTGGAGAAAACCATCAAACTGGCTGGCACAGACCATCAGCTAAGTGATAACATCTCAGGGAAGAGTATTAATAACAGTAATCAGAATACGATAATGGGGGTTATCACACTTTTGTGGCAAAACATTCCACAGTACATCAAAGAAATCTCTGGAGTCTTAGTCTAAAAGGTATTCTTTTAAAATGCCATTTTATCACAGTTTTTTGTATTTCTAGTTAAGATACTAACTGCCCCAGAAAAAAGAAAATCATCTTAAGTATGCTAAGATTTTTTATAAACATGAATGAACATAATTAGATTCATCCTTTGAGGTATGTGGAGCTTTCCTCAGACTTTTCCGAAGCACAAGCCTCTGGTGACTTACTGATCCTCACAAGGATCCTTGACCAAGTGGCCAAGGAGGGAGCACTTCAGCTTTTCCCCAGCACAGGGGAAAAAACATCAGCTGTCATTACTCTGAGGGTTGGCAACCTCCTTCTGTCTCAAGGATCTGAAGTGCTACAAGAAGCTGCCTGCCAGTTTATAAACTAATGTAATAGTATTTTTTTAAAATGCAGTAGGAATTGAGGTGCTGGTGCCTACTGCCCTGAAATTTTGTGTGTCCCTCTTTGGACCATTTTATAATCCCAAAAGAGAATGTGAAACACATAGCTGAGAAACGCTGGTTCCAAGGACCAGCAACAGCATTCAAAAGCAGCAGCTGTTTGTTTCTTAGCCCTGATCCTGCCCTTGACATTCCATCAGGCACTGGGCAGATCAGTCAGCAGCCCTCTGCCTCATGCATCTCCCAGCTGTAAAGCAAAACTAAAGTATTTGCAGACTTGGCTGGAACAGAAAGAAGGTCAGGACAAGATTTAAATAGGAAATATTTATAATGGTGATCTAAAGATTCAAGTTCTATGGAACACACATAGACCTCTCATCAATGTGCAGAAGGGATCAGGAGCACACAGGATCTGTTCATTACCACACTGCAAGTGGGGACAGTGAAGCAACTGCAGCAACCAATGAAGTCAAGAACAGAATCCAGCAGTTCTAGCTCCAAGTCCCAATCCATTCAATAAGGCACATTTACAATGAAATTAGTAGAAGAAATGTTTAATATAACAGAAAAAATAAGCTGTAAAAAGCTTGCAGTTGATACACTACACAACAAAAAAAAAACTTAAATTGAATTAATTTGAAAGCGAACAAGCCATTTGTTTCAAGAAATAGTCATCCATGCTGTAAGACAGGCTGAATAATTAACTGTATTGAATTAGAAATTAGTAAAATACACGAATCAGATCCTTATTTACTCTCTATCTTTTCAGAGTGAGGTTTCTTTTTTTTTTCCTGGAAGGGGGAAAGATATTTTCACCTTTTACCTTCTCCCTTGCTCAAATGAACTAAGTTTTACACTATCTCTCCCACTGAGAAATGCAAACTTTCACACTGGAGCCACGGTGACATTATGGATCACTAACTACAGCATTCTGCCTTCAGTATAAAAATACTGGTTCCTAAGTAATCACCAAAAGAGAACATCTTAGCTATTTTCTCTATTCTAATATCCTGTTCCAATCCCTTTTCACATTTCTCTATATTCTTACCAGTTACTCCACCTGTTACTTGCCTCTATTCTACCTTCAAAGGTTTCTGAAATTCCATTCTGGTTCTAACATATTCTTTACCTGTAACTACACTCTGTTTTTCTGTCAGTTTTCTACCCAGAATTTTGTCTTGACTGTATTTCTAATTTTGACACTGTCGTCTGACTTCCTACACCTGCCAACCATGACTAAATCATGTTTCTCTCCACAAGACTTCTGAAACGACATCCAAAGGTAAATAAGTATGGAAAAAACACCAACACAGAGATACATCTAAACTCACATTTAGCTACAGGAAAGGGGCATAGGCTTATCAGTCTATCTGTTACACGAAAAAATAACTATACCAAGGGGAATTAAAATTAACTCTCTTTTTCAGCACCTTAATATTCTCCCATGTATGTCCCTTAATTTGTTACTTGATATTCTGCCGTTCTTATTTCTGTTTTCTTAGAGATGTAAGGAAAACCTCCACAGAGTTACTTAAGTTATTATTAAATCTCAACATAGCTGGGCTAAGAAAATACTGTAAGCATGAGTCATGAGGTCTCATGCAAAGACTACAGCATTACAACACTGTGCCTCTTCTGCAAGACCTCCACAGCTGCCTATCAGATATTTACTCGCAGAAGAATGCATTAAAGGAGAAGGAAAGAAAACAGGCACCACACAATCTATATTTTTCCATGATCCTGCAATGTTATTAGCACACGGGAGATTCTACAGGAAAACAGCAGCAAGAGGTCTGAACGAGACTATCCTGAGGAGCGGTGGGAGTAGGAGGTTTCCCTGCCTGCTCTGCAACCACATCTCCCTGGCCCTTTGCCCTCCTTACCTGCTTTGCAACTGCAGCTCCCTGGCCCTTTGCCTGAGGGCTCTTTTTAGGTCTTCTGCCAAGCATGTTGGTTCATGAATTTCAGAGGGCTGTGTCTCTAAGGGACTGAGAGCACACGGAACTTAAAGTCAGCACCCTGCCTGTCCCAAGGCAAGGACCGCCGGACGGAGGCAGCCGGCACGACCCCGCAGCTTCCCCCGGCACCGCCTCACAGG
>VWZW01002780.1:901496-917729 GCA_013397115.1 Edolisoma coerulescens
GGAGGGGCGGGCCCGGCCCGCGGCCACGGCCCCCGGTTTGTGTCCGAGCCGTGCCCTGCCCGCACCCGCGGCACCGGGGGCGGCTGCCGAGAGGCAATCCTCGATAGCAATCGACCAGGGAAAAGGAGCTGGGTATGTGAATGGCACAATTCGTAATGGCGGTGTTTTCACAGTCTCCTCCATTCCATCATTGAGCCCGGATTGCAAACTGGGAGTTCCTTTAATTATGTTAGTTGGGAAAGTTTAAGCACATTTTAACAAAGCCTTTCGTTAAGTATAAAAGTCACCGAGGAAAATCTACAGTATGCTAGACTCCATGAGTCTTAACAACAAAAAACAGTGATGCAAGTAATCCATTTCAAATAACCCATTTCAAATAATCCATTCCAAGTTCATACACCTCAATTAAAAGGGGGCCAGTTACGGGCACTTAAAAATATTTCTAAAAACAAGTAGTTTGAAATATTTAAAATGCTTTGAAATTAATTCTTTATTGTTAAAAAGAGTGCTTTAACACATCAAACAAATAAGCAAAGCATTTTAAAAAAATACATTTCACTATTTTCATTTTAACAACAATTTAAAAAAATAAAAATAGACAGTATTTAAAATATTTATACACACTAAAAGCAATAAAATCTCTTTTGCTTTATTCCTCCCTGAGTGCATACATGACATCGTCCTGGCTGAGGTTCAGTCTCACCCGCACGTGCAGATATTTATTGCTGGCCTCCACCAGCAAGAGCCTGCAGGCGCCAAGTCTTGAACAAATTGCCATCACTTCTGACACAGTAGGGCTCTGCAGGCCTTCCACCCTGCACAAGGCCACGTGGTGGTGGTAGACCTGGTGAAAAAGAGAAAAGGACACAGGTTATGTTTACTGCCTCCTGCAACTGAGTGTGCCAAGGTGACACAGAGAAGCTGCCTTCCCCCCACCTCCATGGGAGGGGAGATAAAATAGCTCCAGCCTGTTCAGATGCTGTAATTTTATATAAAAAGGTTTAGAACTATGTATTTCTGTAAGTATTAACATTTAGCTTCCACACTACTCATGACTACTCCAGAATCTTCACAGTTCTGCTGGCACCAAGTATTTTATGGGTCTACTAAAAAAACCAAGGCTACCAGTGACATATCTGGCTCTATGGAGAAAAACAGTGATGCACAAGTTGGAATCAACTTTCAAGTTTTCCTCTTTGGACTGTTGCCTGATAATCTCAGTTTCTCTTTAATTTTTCCTGTTATAAAGCATGTTAGGGTAGAAGCATGAGATGTTTTAAGATGCAGGCCAAAAAAAATAAAAATCACCTCATGATTCAGATCACTGGTGCCAGTAACAAAAAAGCCCCATACCTGTTGAACTGTTGCCTCCTCAACTCCTGCCCTGCGAAACTCTGCCAAAATTGCTTTCAAAAAGATTTGTTCATGCAACGAAGCATTCCTGAGTCGAAAAACAAAACAGACAAAAATCCATTTGTGAAGTTCAGAACCTATGAAACATCAGCAGGAAGTCTGGAAGGGAAATTGCTTGGGAGCTACATATCTAAACACAGGGTGGGCAGTTCATGTCACAACTCGCCATTGTATCACAGTCTGCAGCCCTGGCATCTCAATTTTTATTTTTAAAAACTAGTGGTGTGAAAGAGACACAAAAGCAAAGGAGATGTTTTTACCTGATGGCATTGACATAGGGGGATGAAAACATTTCATCTATGGCTTCAGTCACATGGGCCATCCTGACAATCTCCGGGGTTCTCTTCTGCTGGGCAAACTCGCAGATCTCCGTGGCCCTTCTGCAGATATCCAGGCACCGCCGGGCATCCCCGGACAGCGCCGCCACCTGCAAGTGAACAGAGTTGTAACAACATTTCCTACCAGACAGATTTGTAACAACATTTCCTACCAGACAGATTTGTAACAACATTTCCTACGAGTCGGGGATAGAGCTTAGCAAGAATCAACAGCCAAGCAAAACCCAAACGCCCTGAGCACCCAGCGGGAGAGCAACACGTCTCTGAACTACCTTACTACAATCCCTGATCCTGAGCAACAAAATCTTACTGACCAAAACCAACAGAAGCAACTCTCTCTCTCTCACACCCCCATCCTGATCTGGTCGTCACAAATTCAAGAATTTTTTTCTATAACCACAGAAGTAAGATGTTAAAAAAAAAAAAATTAAAGGTGAGCAATTCACTTCAACACAAAAGCTTTCAGATCAATTTCGTTATCAGTTAAGACCTTTACCACAATCCACGTTCATGCAAAGGGAAAAAAAAGAAACTCCTCAGTTTTTCAATACTCATTAAAATTCTGATTTTAAGAGTACACTAATAATTTTAGAAGGTCTCAAAGAAATATCCAGGATAGTCAATTTACAGTTACAAGTGTGTGAAAATTTTTAAGTGTCTGAAATTGCTGAAACTAAATACTTGTTAAAACCCCAAATGTGCTTTACAGTTTTAATAAAGCTATGAACATTCACCAGATATAGTACTGGCCTAGTTTTCCCAGTAGATGCTGATAACATACAAAAGCTCTAGAACAACCCAGCTGGGGCCAAGAATGAGAAACCCTTTAGAAAATCTAATTGCAAGGTATATTTCTGTATTTTCTGAAGAAAACTCATACTAGAAAAATATTGCAGTTATTCACTCTGCAAAACCATCACTATTATTCTTACACAGAGGTGGTTCCTTCACAACAAAACACATGCTTGTATTTACTTCTGACATATTTATGAGCACTTTTTAAATCCTACAATGATGTAGGAAGTTTTGACATAATTTTAATGATTACTTTAATATAGAGTTGCTAATGTAACACATTAGCAATGCATATATCTCAATTGGAGAAGCTGCTGATCCCCAATGCATTACTTATTTTTTGTACAACTGAGTATTAAGACTTGAAAACAGAACAGGTACTACCTATTATGACAAGGCAGTAACATCTTGAGAAAGAAAATTAATATGGCTTTTTCCACTGCCTCTGGCATGCTATCTTTTTCAGGATTCTCCAATGACTCACATTATGCTAAACAGTGGAGACAGTTGACATCTTACCATCATGCATTATCACGACTCTTGTTGTCATGCCTTCAGCTCTTGGAATGTGCTGCTGCCTTCTCAGAGTAGGTGGAAAAAGCAAGGACACTTCTCTAGCAATGTCTTCTGAGAAAATACCCTGAATAATGTATGATGTAATTGTGCCCCACTTGCCTCCAATGCAGAACACAACGACAGAACCCAGTCTAACAGCTGTTCCAAAACTCTCCCTGCTGTCCCCACGCCCTTCACCCAGTGCAACGTCAAGGACATTCATCTGCTCCGTGCTCACCTTTCTGGAAACCAGCTGAACTGCATCCTCTTCAAATGCCTTCACACCTTTCAGTCTGGATGAAATAATTTGCTGCAACTGTTTGTAGGTGTAGGGCTGAAAGGACATTCTGGTGAGGCCCTACAATGAATGACACAACACAGTGAGAAGTGTTTGTGGTGCTGGAAAACTCCCAACTGCTCATGCATGGCCTGTGTGGTTACTTTTACTTTCTCTGGTAGGAGCAATCAGTCTTTCACATCCCTTCCCTCCAACTGACATGCTTTAATCAATCATATTTGTGAAATAAATGTTCAAATCCATAAAATTGTGACTCAGTGAGGACCACTGGTTGGATCTCCCCCCTGAAAGGCCCAAGGAACAAGTGAAGCTGCTATTAGAATTCAAATTTCTCTTATGAAAAACTTTTAAACAAATCAGAGCTCCCCAATACAAAAATACCTTGATTACATCTGTCTACACATTATTTTTTTAATACAATAACAGCAGCAGCTATGAAAAAATATTCATGTCTCCTTTAGCAAATCCATGTGTGTATTGACTTCAGGTTAGCCATCAGCCAAGAATTTAAACCCTCTTCTGGCTCAAGCTAATAAGAACTGCTCTCAGATGAGGACAATCTATGTTACAGATGGTGCACTGCCTTTTGTATCCTACAGGAGACCTGGGATTTGAATTTCTTATGCAAAACTTCTCTTATGACTATATGGACTCAGCTGATCTGCAGTGGGTTTAGTGGGTGGGGTGAAGCAATTCACACCCTGTGGAGCTGTTTTTGAGTCATGGAAGGATAGAGGCACAGAGCACTGTTTTTTCAAACCACTTTTCAGAGCCATGATGAGATGACCTAGGAAAATGTATTCAAAACAAGCGGAGAGTGTATCAAATTTTCTTTGTTGGATACCTTTATATAATCTACCAACTGATGATGGCAAACAGAGAAGTAAGTAGGTGCCTGGAATGAAAGAGGAAAGAGGAAGAGAAACCAGAAGAGAATTCCTCTGAACTCTAGAGTAAGCAGCTTAACCATGAAGCACAGTGTTTGATTATCCAGATCTTAATATATTTAAAAAGGCATCCATATTCTTATTTCATTCTTACAGAACATAGTGTACATACACAGCATAATATCTGATTAGCAAACAGGCTCCTGAACTTACTTTGCTAAGATTACGTGTTCATTATCAGCTCTCTGGAGAGGGAATTATAAAAAACATCGCTCAGCTTCTGATATAACCAATCCCACTTTTCTCCTGGATTGCTTTTGATTGCATCCAGTATTTAATCTGTTCCCATTTTATGGCATAGCAACAGAACTGCTAGGACATACCAGCCTGCTTGCTACTCTATTCATCATGATTCTCTCTGGCAGGTCCATGGTGTTGGCAATGGCCAGGATGATTAACTTGGAGTGTTTTTGGGTTGGCCAGTCAAATAAGTTGTACATCACATTCTGTTTGCGGGTCCACAGCAGATCAAGCTGCAGAGATAAAAAGAGAAGAATCAGACTGGAAAAAAAGAATGGCCTCTTATTTACAATACTTGATGGGGGTTTGAGAACCAGCTCTGCCACAGAAGATGCCTCATGTGATTCTGAACAAGCTGTCTCTGTTGCCTTTCCTTTATCCGTCTACCAATAGGACTGCATTTGCTCAATTAGGGCTCTAATCCCTTTTGGAAAAGCACAGTCCTACTGGATGCTGGAACAGTATTAACCACAATAGTGATTAAACAGCTGGAGTTTTAAAACACTTCTGTGATACTAATACTATATCTAACAAGATTCAAAGACCCTCCAAGTGAGAACCTGAATTAGCTTACAGCAAAAATAAGAGTGCATTTGATTATTACTGAACATAGCACATTCAAGGTTTTTCAAAATTGGGTATGACTTATTTCTCTGTGAGTTTTCCCAGTGGAAAAGCAGCAGCTTCCAGACAAAATACAGTTGAATCCTCTGGTATTTAGAACTTGAAAAACAACTTATTCCATGTCTTGGAATAACAAAACATAAAAACAATATGAAATCCAAGGCAGAGAACAATATGGCAACAGGATACTCAGCCTTTTTAGGAAACTGAATTTAAACAGCTAAGAGGAACTATTTGTGCCTCCTCTCTCCTAAGTCTATTCCTGTTACATCACATGTGATACACACAAAGCATGTTTTTTTCCATCCTCCAAAAAGTCATTGCTTACAATCCTTGGAGGAAAGAAAACAAAGGATTCTTTGTCTCACCTCATCCACTATCAGCACTGTGGTCTTCCTCTTTGGTCCAGGTGTACTGAACAGCTTTGCCAGCAGCACTGCAGCATGGGTTGCTGTCACCTTCTGACCTGTCAGGAACTGCACAAGGATTGAAGGTTAATCACACCAAACCCCTGGGAATACAAAGTTTGACCCCATTCAATTTTGCCTTTCCCTAACAATCCAAGCAGTTGGATTATTTTTTGCATGGGGGAGTAAGAAAAAGGAGAAAGTAGCTCATTAGACGCTCAGGTCTACCAAAAACTGTCCATAAAGGAGAAGAGAAACAAAACAAGGCACAGCCAAAAAGAAAGACCCACAGAAGTCTCTGCAATTTGTCTTAGAATCTTTAAGAAATCTGAACCCACCCAGTCTAGAGGGCTCTAAACCCATCATATCTCAAGGGTATATCTCTGAATGCACACACCTACTGAAAACCTAAGTCAGCTGACAAGAATAGCCTGACTTCAGTAATCTTGGACTCCTATTAAAATTCTAATGAATCATCACCAGGATCTATAATTAAATTTATTCAACTGTGAGCTAAAAAAATACCTGCAATACCTTTTGCAACTATGTGGCAGAAGAGATGAGCTGACTGTACATTACCCCTTCCCTTGCAAGTCAAAGATATCCAGAAATCAAAGCATGACATTTCAAAATTACACTGTAGATGCTGAATCAATTGTTCATCATAGGGCAAAGTCCAGCAATAAAGCAAAATGGAGACTGCATTTGAAAACTGTATTTCTTTTCTAAAATCTCTTCTAAACCTAAGATTTGATAATTACTAAACAAGCCAGAGCACAACATTAATGTATCATCTCTACTTGTTTCATGTTTCCAATTCAGTCAGGACAGTCCAAATCAGTCATAGAAAGGAGCTGAATCCCAGAGAATCCTGATTCTACAGCTCTGGAGCCAAGTATCCAATACACCACAGAGTTCAGTTGCTGTGGTGGAACTGGACACTTACTGTACCCAAGTATTTAACCTTATCTCTTTCATCTGTCCAGGTCCTCAAGTCCCTGTTCCATCTCTATAAACTTTCCTACAGCAGTGAAGGACTTTCCTAACTGCAGAATGGAAGCTCCAGAATTTGCTTCAGTCATGCAAAGAAACATCAGCAAACTGGAGCTCGAGCTGCAGCAATGAGGAGAGTAGCAGCAGCCTAGCTCTTAGCCAGGGTTCTTGGATGGTAGCTGGGGCAGAAGGAATTGGAGAAGTTCGTGGCTCATGTGACCTTGTACGCCCCTGAAGGATGTTTGACTGGGCTAGCTTAGAGGTCAGGACCCGTGGGGGGCAACAGATTGTACTTCCAAAGGCCTATTCTTCATTCATTTTAAGATTTTATGTGGAATGGGATAGGAACAAAAGATGTTCAAATACATTTACACTACTGTGAAATAAGGTAATTGTCAGGAAGCCTCTCACTATGCTGAAGAAACACAGTGGCCTGGTCTCAGCAAATCCCTCAGCAAGACACTGGCTCAGCTGGTTTGAGGAAAGGATGCAAATATGCAAATTTAACTCCCAACTATGAGGACAGGGACATTAAAACACTGATGTATGCCATTCTCTGCTCAGAAAGATTATATTAAACTTAAATAAATGGAGGAGAAGTTTAAATGAAAATGGATCAGATGCTTCAGGAAATCATTTAACTTCCAGGTCACTGGTTTAAAGTTAGCCTAGACTGAGAAAGCTTTTGAGCTGTTACTGTCTAATGCCTACTGGGTGATCTTAATCCAGTCCTCAGGAGATTAATTCCCACCCACACAACACAAGCACAGTCAGTAGTCCCAGAAGGATACTGCAGACTGGTTTGTCATGGATATCAGAAATACACTTTTGTTGACAGAGACGGCCCCTCTTTAGCTGAATTACTATTATGACTGACCAATTAACCATTAAGACCCTCCCAGTAATTATTCTACTGCTACACTTTCAGAGTTGTCACCTTAGTAGCTGTTAAAGCAGATGTGCAGAAAAATTTACACAATGGGAAAATATAAAAAGCTGGTTTAGATTCTTTTTAGATGAGCAGATGCAATAAACCAGGCTATTTCTCAGCCATTACCCTTATGCAGTAGCAAGCAAAACAATTCAAGAAGCTGGCTAAGGCCTTAAGTTAATTACTTTCTAACCTGCTCTAAGATAAAAGCACAGTCTCTTGGAGGGACTTGGAAGTACTGATAAGTGCCTTGAATACTGTAACACACCAAGGATCTGATGGTAAAGTGTAATGTCTCTTCTTTCAAACCCAGGAGCCACTGAGTAGGCTTCACTTACCTCTAATATCTGCACATAGGCTTGGTGAGGGTCTGTCAGCTTCATGCCATTGATCTCCACAAACTGGAATGGTGGCAGTTCATCATTTTCTGCAGCTTGCTGAAGACACCGAATTACTTCATGCACAGTTGCAGTTTTACCTGTTCCAGGCACTCCAGAGATGTACATGCACCTACAAAAGGAGAACACCTCTTCAGCAGCCTGAGCAAAATGGGAACACTCTTGGGATTAGTGAGCTGGAATTCCTGACCTCTGACACCAGTCTTGAATACTCCTCTGTCACTTCAGGCAGTCCCCTATATCTTACTTTATTTGCAAGCTGGGACATAACACATTGGAGGATCATGAGGATTTTTATTATTACTAAAGCAATTAACAACCTAAAATATTTTATAAATGTCATTTATCTCTCCTAAAAAAACCCAAATAGTTCCCCAGACATCTAAAATTGACTAGTTATATTTTGCTCTTTAATTTGAATCTGTAGAATAAAGAAGCCCACATTATTCCTACACACAACACCACTTAAGGAAGAAAAATACCAGGAAAATTGAATGAGGAACTCTAAATGATGATAACATTTTAAATACAAGAAATAAAAGTATAAAGTAAAAAAAAAAATCATCTGAATGCTGTTATGCCACAGGCAGATGTGATCTTGGTTACAGTCTTGCCAAACTCACCCTCCTGTACCATCAATAAGCTTGCTTTCCACAAAGTTATAGATATCCTGGAATTCTTCCTCACGACAAGGCAGAGATTCTGGGATAGCAGAAACATGCAGCCTTTGAATTAAAAAAGAAAAAGAAAATTAAAATTGCAGTTCTCTCTGAAGAACTGATGCAAACGAACAGCCAGAGGCTCACCTTCCTCCTGTGTGGGGTTTTCCAAATCTCTCTTACATACTTCTAAGTCTGAGCATCAATGTCAAGTATCCCAAAAGAAATAGCTTAGTCTCTCTGTGTGCTCTTAATTTACGCAGCAATAAAGATCCATCTGTTTTAATTCACTATTTGTAAATCAGTGCAGGGGTAGGATAAAACAGGAGAGACTGCTTATAGGAAACAGAGAACTAAAACCCAGTTTGAAAGAGTCAGTCCTGAATGCCTTTTTTTTTTCCACTGTGAAGGTCTGCAGTGATACCTGTAAAGCTTTTCCATACACCAAGAAGAGGCAAATATTGTATCTTTACAATCTACAGCTAATCAAAGAGGATCTTAGTTTTTCTAACGTTGCACAGAATAAAGATACCTAATTCTGAAGAACTTGGCATGGACTGGTTAAAATAATTTAAAATTGTGA
The DNA here is from genome assembly GCA_013397115.1 of Edolisoma coerulescens. Taxonomy (NCBI): domain Eukaryota; kingdom Metazoa; phylum Chordata; class Aves; order Passeriformes; family Campephagidae; genus Edolisoma; species Edolisoma coerulescens. The sequence goes on from VWZW01002780.1 coordinate 910,678, forward strand.
AAGTAGTATTGTAAATACTACCAGTATTTGTAAATCCAGTATTGTATTGTAAATTATTAAATGCTCTTCTTGGATCAGAACACCAAGCATTTTTACCTATTTTATTTTACATGGTAAAGATGGCATTCCCCATTTCAGCACAGCCTACTGCTATGCACACCTGATGCAAAAAAAGATGATTTTCCTCAGCACAAATTACCTTAATCTGGCTTCTTCCAGTACACTGGCTGGTTCCTGGGCTGCCTGGATGCGCCTGGGAATTTCCGGAGTTGCATTCCGGGGTGTCCTGGGTGTTCCTGGTAAAGGCTGCAAAGAGAAAACAGCAATTTCTGTTGGAAACAAATCATTGATACGAGTTTCCCAAACATTACTAATGCCAGAGTACAAGATGAACTGAGAACCAGTATTTACACAGGGAATTACCAAACAAGCCTTATGGTGTTTTCCTCCTAAGAGAAAAAGGGAACTGGAGAGGGGGTGGTGACTATTACACCTTTTAACTGTCTGAAGAATTTTTGAGTTTTCTGAAGTGTTGCATTACAAAATGATCTGGTTCTTAAGAAAAAGCATCCAAGCCAGTATTTTCCCTGTTTAGGCTACAGTTTTCTGATCAATATTGTCACAGTATTCACAACATGCAAATGGCTCATACATTTGCATAACCTACTCATATCAAAGATTAAATTAATCCAGATAAGTCTTCATTGAAAGCTAAGGGGTTCAGATATGTAACTCTGGTACACAGGCACCAAGCATTCAAATAACTGGCTCAGAAAAAATAAAGATAGCTCTTTTATATGGAACCTTACAGTTTTCTTCGGTGTCTTTGCAGGAGTGTGAACTGCAGGCTTCCTTGACGATTTTGGGGTGCTGAATATTCTGCTGGATTTAGTTTTCTTTTCTGGTGTACAGGGCACATCATCATCCTCTTCTTCGCTACTTGAAGAGTAGGAACTGTCAGAGCCAGACAGAAAACCTTCCTGGTCCAACATACTGTAAGAAACAGAAATGACTTGAGATTTAAAAAAATACATACAAGTCTACACATCACTGAGCAATATTTGTACACTTTCAGCTTTTTCTGTAGTTCTTGTAATCAGTGAGCCAACGTGTTTTCCACTTCAGCTGCTAATTTTCCATGGCTTTTTAACAGACTGGTTTAAAGGAAGTCAGCTTTCTGAAGAACACCATGAGTCAGCTTTGTGTTTCTGAACATAAACCAGTTTTTACTCAAGGTGCAATCAAGCTGTGCTTTTAGAACCATTTGCATTTCAATATTAAGCCAGACAAGCCCTCAAGGCTTCAAGTTATCAACAGCAATCTGAACAGGAGATCATGGCTGCAGGGTTTACCTGATCTGCTCTGCAATGAGAGCACTTGTTTTCTGTGCACATGTTCTGCGAGAACGAGGGGTCAGCGGAGGGCTCTGGATCCTCAGTTTCTGATATCTAACTAAACTGTAAAGAAAGAACACAAAGCTGGTTGTATTCCCTCTCTTTGCATCACACTTGCAAAGACACAGAGAAGGCCTTTCAAACTGCAGGCTCAATTGTTACCACTGTCAATCCAGCATGAATTCTTATTTGTTATTTACAGATTGGCTATGGCATGGATGCTGGCAGCACAATTTCCCCCCTCTTGCACTGTGTCTTCAATACATCTTGGCCAAGAAAAACAAAATATTTGCAGTATTTTGCACTGCCAAACCGAAGGGACAGGGGTTCAAAACAGCTGTGGTTTTATTTGATAGAGAGGTGGAGTTTTTTGACCAGATAAGAGAAAGATAAGAAAAAATTATTTCCTTTGGGCATCTCTTTGATCTGCCCTTTGGAATGTATATTTCTCTTTGTGTTTTGATATTCCTTGGTTGTCTTCTTGGGTGCTTCGTCATCCCTGCCACCAAAACATTTTACTGTCACTACACAACTTTCCTACTGGTTCAAAGTACAAAAACAGATGAATTACAGATGCTTTTATTATTTCTTATAAGTTTTTTTAGATCTATAAATGCTACTGAAATGCCATTGCCTTACCAATGAAAGGTGAACATTTTCAGGCTATATTGTAAGTGACAAAAAAGAAGTGCAAATTCCATTGTTGCATCCACATCGTTACTCTTGGAAAGGAGGAAAAGGACTGGTTTCTGGCTTCTTGCAACATTATGCACAACAGTCTGTACTGTCCTTCTCCTGCCTCAGTTTATGCCATTTTTAAAGACTGTGTGAAGACACACTTGAATAGTTGTGCTTTTTGAGTTTTTATTTCAACATAAAAAGCAGCATGGAAGTATACATACAATTCTCCTGAGGACTCTCCTGAGGCCAATCAAACCTCTCTCTACAGTCCAGCATCCCCAAACACTTGTCACAAGTAGGGCACATCTGAGCCTTGATTATGGAGTGCAGGGAAACAGATTTTCATCCATGTTGATGGGTACAATCATCACGAGAATAATGATCAACATGGCTTCAACTTCCTTTCATATCATGCCACCATTCCCATTTCCAACATCATCTCTCCGTTCTTGGAACCACAAACTGCTTTTCCATATGGAAAGTCAACTCCTCTTTGGATCTCCCTGATCATTCATTCATCTCCAAGTAACATTTTCTAAAGCTTCATCACAGTGCACTTGTCACTGCTGAGGCTCTCCCCCTTCTCTCCTTGTTCTCAACAGGCAAAGCATGGCACATGCAGAGACTTCACCTACTTTTCTCTCCAGAAGTCTTTCCTAAATGTGTTTTAAGAGAGCTTCATAAAAATAGAAATCCCATACAAAAATAATGATAAAAATGCTGTCACTTACGATAGATTGTCATCTTTCCCATGAAGATTCTTGTCTTTTTCACTGAAATCTTTGACTTTAGTGTAGGGGGACAATCGTACTGTGTCACTGAGCCTCTGACAGTGCTCTGCAGTCTCAGATGTTGACTTGGACTTATCATTGCTGCAGGGGATCTTTGGTGGTGAGCCTAAAATTTCACTTGAAAATTTCACTTTTCTTTTAGTGGCTGATGGTTGTAATGGTGCTATGGCACCACAGTCATCATCCAAAAGACCCAAAACTTCACATCCCAGGATTCTGCCTTTAGATCTTGTAGGACCTAGAAATGAAAAGCAAAATGAACTTTTGTCAGGCTTCAATATGGCTGGTTTGGTTAACTTTCAGAAGACATGGTACAACTGGCTCAGTGACTGTTGTTTAAACAAAAGCAGATGGGCATTTCACTCCAGGAACAAGGAACTGGATCACCAGAAGGCATTTCTTCTAAAACACTACTAAACAAAAGACATACAGATTTTTTCAGTTTTCTAACTCACCTCCATCCCTTACAACTTTATTCAGGTTCCATGTTGAAAATACTGCGTGTTACACGGGATCAAATGTGCTTATTCAACCAGCTCAGTGTAAACATTTTAGTGCACAATTAGTCAGAAGATTAAAGAAAGTGGGACATTCTGAAGTCAAGTTAGGCTGATTGATAGCATTCCAGTCAACAAGCACTTTAATTTAGATTTATCAGATACAAATAAAGCACTTGCAGCAGCAGTTGGATATAAGCAGTAGAGTGCTTGAAACAACAGGCAAGACAAACTGATGTGCCCACAAGGCTTGGGCTGATCCCAAAGCCTGAACAAGGTAACTAAAAGTATTTATGCTGAATGTTACAATTGTTTGAACTACCCAAAATGGAAAAGCAAAACCATATCACACTCAGAACTACTGAATGGACAGAATATTGCCATATACATACTGTTTAACTCCAGCTTCTTCTTTGCTGTTGGGGTTTTGATGTCATTATCAGCCACTCTTTGAGAATGCCTCTCCTTAGCGAGGGAGGACTTGGAAGCAGAATGTTTTGATTCTATTCCCATATCAACGTTTTTTGGTTTTGTGGCACTCTGAACAACACTCTCCATCTCTTTTTTCACAGGTGTAAGGATGTCTGAAGGAATAAATGCTTTTGAAGAGTTTGTGATGACACCTCTTTTCCTGTTAGCTTCTTTCAGCTTAGAGAATATGTCCGGAGACAAAACCTTAAAGCACTTCCCATCCCAAGACTGTTTGACATAGAAAGTTTGTTCCTTGTTTAGTGTAATAATAGGCAGCTCCTCAGCCAGATGTAGTGGTAATACCTGCAAAAACAGAAAATACCAAAACACTCGTACATTAACATTTACCGTTAATTTAGAATTCAGCTATTTTCTATTCACAGATCTTATTACTGCAACTCATGCAATCCTTAGTTACTAATTTACACTCCAGGGCTGTTGTTTCTTTCTTCCCTCTCTGTGTAGAAGAGTTGCAGTACATACCATGATGCTTTTAATAATGGTCTCTGCAGCTATATCGGTGTCATAACCAAGAACTTGATCGAAAAACACCTCCTGGGCAGGAACCTCTCTTTTAAGTAGCTTCCTTTTGTTCTGAGGTATCTCCTCCAAACGACAGAACCACTGCACAACTGCACGTTTGTGCTGAGCACCTGCAACGAGGAGAGAAAGTCAGGGAACATCAAGAATTTTAATGTGTCACAAATAGTGCCAGACTTGAGCTGAAAAGCCAGCAAGGGTAGAAATCCTCCCTGGACACAGGTGAGAAAGCATCAGATAAGAGACTTGAATTCCCATTTTTTAATCTAAATTAAAATGTCTGAGTTGAGAATTTTAAGGGCTAAGGTAACACCTGCACAGGGTCTCAATCACAAAAATACCTGGAGATCAGCTCCAGACCACCAGTTCCCTATCACAAACAAAGAGGCTCCTTATTTGCATAGATGTGGTCTCCTCAAACCCTGCTAACTAAAAGCAGCAACATAAAAGGAGAACTGAGAAATTTCAGGACGTTATTTGTAGTGCCATTGTACTTTCAGAAGCCAGAAACACTTTTTTCACTGGCTGACAAACCAGGGAATATTGCTGATGAAATATCTTGTTTTTAAGGAAGTTTCATGGGTTTCATTCCAGCATGAAAAGAATGTTCAGTTGTGCTACAAAAAAAGTGCATTAGTAAATAAATAAGCTGGAATGATATGTATTTATGTTTTACAAAAGGTAAAGAAAATTTAAAAGCCTCAAAGCATTATTATTACATCACAAAAAAGAACAAAAGCTGTTCAAAATAATGAGATATAGCCAATGAGTAGCTCCCAATTCAGACTCAGACAGTTTTTGTATCACCCATGATTAATCTTTTCATATCTATCTCTGTATAAACAAGCACTTCTACATGGGACAGAAGTAACAAGTTCCATTTATTCAGCCTTGTACTTTATTGTTAAATTGCCTGATGTCTAATGAGATGCAAATTTCAGGGCTGCAGTGCTCTTGCTCCATTTGGATTCTCCAGTCTCTAAATGAAGCATGAGCTCACACTGTCTTCCTCAAGGACCATTGCTTTTAAATTAGACAATTACATAAAAAGACTGTAAAAATTACAATGTGCTTAAACTTTCCATTTGTGTATCAAATTTAGCTGAAATTACCCATCAGTCCCAAATATTTGGGGGAGCACGTGAATACAAATGCAGTGATTACCAAAGCTTCATTTTCTTAATAAATTAGGCCAGTGACATAGTGTTAATGCTAACTACACCCCCATGAAAAAGGTAACTTTAAAACATTTAAAAATTTCTCAGACAGAAAGTAAGTTTTTATTTCTCTTACCATCTTCATATAGATCCACGAGCTGTGCCACATAAGGCTGATCTGCATTCACCCCTTCTACTAAAATAAAGTCACCAAGTTGTATACAGGTTTCTGTTCTGCTGCTTTCTGATGTAATAAGGATCCCCCTAGAAAGTGACACACAGAGGAAGATTTAGAGAATTTCATATTCTTCATAATTCACATATCATTAAGCCTAACGTCCTGTCAACTTCACAGTTAGTTATGCCCTTCCTTGCAACGCTTACAACTTCGTTCCCTGATTAGAAGCTTTCATAAGTAGTTCAATTAGTTAAAACTTATTCACAGATTTAGCTAAATGCTTTTGCTTATACATTATACCATTTATAATTCAAGAGCTTGGTAACAGTGCTTTTGTTATATACATACAGTGCCACAACAAAATGCTCAAAACCTTATTCGTATTGTCACTGACTGCCATGTTAACCTAAACGATGTCAGAAAGGTAAAGAAACACTCATTGATGAAGTTTCCCTGAGCAAGACAGAAATAAATGTTACTTACTTGTACTGGGAAGTCCTCAGCTTTCTGTCCGAGCTCATGGGTTTTCCACACCAGGAGTAGATAAGCTTGCTTTGCTGCCGAGTGTTCATGATTCCCAAAGAAAAGCTGAAACAAATAAACAAACACTTTTTGACTATTATTTAAAAACAAAAAACCAAAACGAAACCAAACCAAACCAAAGAAAGCCGGGAAGATACATAGAACTGCTATCAATTCTTTCGGCGTGCATCAAGGACGTGGTGCTTGACACAGAGAAGCCCACCTTCCCCAATTCACCAGACACCGCTCCCCGAGGGATGAGGAAGAAAGGAAGATATTTAGTAGCGAACTGTTTTTCAATTCCTTTTCCGTTCCCCCGCGGCTCCCCGGCCCTCACCGCCGCGTCGGGGCCGGATGCCCGCCCCAGGAGACCGAACCTCGCTGCGAGCTGGGTGAGACCGTCAGCGACGTTTCACTTTCACTCAATTTTTACGGTTTCGTTTTAGTTCTTTTTTTTTTCCCCGAGGAAGAATTTTCGTCTGGAAACTCGGGGAAAAGCCACACTCAGCCCCCAGTGCCGTTCACCGCCCCGGCCCGGGCGGCACATGGCGGCTGAGGGGCCACGGTGCGCCGGGCGGGACACGCTGAGGGTCCCCGAGCGGCTTCGGCAGCACCACAGAGCCGCTAACCCGCCACCGCCCCTCACACCGCCCCGAACCCACCAGAGCCCCTCACAGAGCCCCTAAACCGCCCGATCCCCTCACAGAGCGAGCGAGGCTGAGAGGGATCACAGCGGTTCATCCGGTCCACCAGGGTCGTCCTAGAGAACATTGCACAGGATCGCGTCCAGACCGTTCTGGGCTATCTGTAGCAAGGGAGAG
>VWZW01002780.1:918011-934810 GCA_013397115.1 Edolisoma coerulescens
TGCTTGCTCAAAACCAAGCTTTTCTTGCTTTCAAGACTGCTCTCCTTGTCACCTGGTCTGTTGAAAGGGCTCATCTTTGTGGCCTGTGCTCTCTGTGATAATAAACCTCTGCCTGAAGTATTTGGAACGAGCTGGATTAAGGGATTCATGTTAATCTACTTTTTCTTCAGTATTTCTTCCATCTTTGTCAGTGATAATGCCTCCATACAAACATTTTATATGTAAAGTATATATATGTTTTTGATATTATTGAGGAAGTGATGGAGCAAACCTAAATGGCTGTGTATTCTGGCTAGTGTACTGATTTTCCTCAGAAACTTAGGGGAAAAACTCTTCTTTATCCAAACTGCTAAGTGTGCAGGAAGCTGAGATCCTTGAAAAGGTTTCCTTTCCAGGTACGTCCGAATGCTTGGAGCACTGTACATGAGACTGACAGGCACTGCCATCGATTGCTACAAGTACCTGGAACCACTGTACAATGACTATCGGAAAATTAAAAGTCAGAACAGAAATGGGGGTAAACACTCTTAGTTCTCTTTAGCAACATGAATTTTAAAAACTGTGGCATAACCAGCCCAGTTGACAGAAGTTGTCTGAAGTGTTTCAGCTTTACTTTAGCCTCTAGTATTAATTTTCTTTGTTTTAAATGCTATTTTTTACCCTCAGAATTCGAGCTGATGCATGTGGATGAATTTATTGATGAGCTACTCCATGAGGAACGTGTTTGCGACATCATCCTGCCTCGACTGCAGGTTGGGAAATGTAGATGGTTATGGAATTCCTAACTGCATCAAGTTCAGTAGCTGTATTGGCTGCTGGCTTGTTGTATGAACTATGGTTGCCTCCTTAGGTGTTTGTTCTTACTTGGGTTATGCTGAATAAAGTTGCAATTTCTCCTAGAAACGGTATGTTCTGGAAGAAGCTGAGCAACTTGAGCCTCGTGTTAGTGCTCTGGAAGAAGACATGGATGATGTAGAATCTAGTGAAGAGGAGGAAGAAGAAGATGAAAAGGTTGGTGAACTATATTAGAAAGGGATAGTTCAAGCTGAACCACTTTAGAAGACTTTATTATGACTAATATCTGAGGGGAGGCACCAGGAGGCTGCTGGCACCTCCCCCCATAACATATTTTCATATAAGCAGCTTGTGAGGACTTAGAGCCTGAAGCAGTTGTCAAGTTTTTCTGTCTCTTGAATTCCTCAAATCTGTATCTGTTCTGTGTTAAGCATATTTAGATAAATTGTTTTACATGCATATGTAAAGGAGAGAACTAAAGGTGATGATGGAAGGTCCTGAGACCATCAGTCAGTGCTGCTGTACTTCTTCAGAACCAACACTATGAGAAGTGGCTGTTTGAATTTCCAGTTGGCAGTTTTGGGCAGTGCCACTCACTCCTGAACATGAACTACTTGAGGATGGCGAAGCTTGGCTGCATGACTTTTGCAATTTATATTAATTGTTCAGAAATCTTTATTGATAGCTTAAAACCTTGCTGAAACAAGACTTACAGCCCCTCCCCCCACTTGTTTCCAGCTGGAACGGATCCCATCTCCTGACCACCGCAGGAGGGGCTACAGGGACCTGGACAAACCGCACAGATCTCCGGTGGTGCGGTACAGGCGGAGCCGGAGCAGGTCTCCAAGGAGGTGAGGGGACTCTTTCCTTGAGCAGTGTGTTCACCTGTAGTGCTGCAGGTGGCTGGAGCACAGCAGTGAAGGTGGCAGTTCAGCCAGAACCTCTCACACCTCCCAATTCCTTTAGCACTTCCTGAAGTGAGGAGTTGCAGTGCACAGACACAGTCAACCCCTCTGCCTGTTTCTCCAGTCTTTCTTTAACTCTTCAACTTGCTGGCCAGCTTTAGCTAAATTTGACAATACAGTGAAGACAGCAAGGAGAACCAAGTGGTTTTTCATCTAAGCCACAGGCTGCAGAGAAAATCCTGTTAATTCCTCTTACTGATAAGAAGCCAGGAAAAACTCATCAGTAGCCTCTGTTGCTCACAGTCCTGAAGCAGGTCCTTGTGCAGGACAAAAACACTTAACAGGGGGTAGGAGAAGCCCTGGTGCTGTTGCTGAAGGATGTGGGAAATGAACCAGCTGTTCTGCTCATGATTTTTAGTGATTTTCTCTTTTCTCCCCCAACTGCAGGCGCAGCCGCTCTCCGAAGAGAAGAAGGTACTCTTTAATTCTATTATTTAAGCTGAGCAATGTGCATTTGTAGTAGAGCTCTCTTACAAGCTGCCTTTCCCTCAGCCCCTCACCGCGCCGGGAGAGGCATCGCAGCAAAAGCCCGAGACGGCACCGGAGCAGATCCCGGGAGAGGCGCCACAGATCGAGATCTAAATCTCCAGGTATTTCTGTCACTTCCAGATCAACTCTGGCAAGTCTTTGGCAGCAGCACATCACTGCAAGAAAAATCTGTGTCACCATATCGAGATGGTAGCACAGGTGCTACATCTGGCTGATAAAACTGCTGCTTACATGAAAGCACAGCTGGAAAACTCCTTTAATGGCTGCAAAATTGTCTTGAGTAAGTTTTCAAATACTTGCCAGGAGGTTGAGTGCCTAGTTAAGACTAGGGTTGTTCTGGCATTATCTAGCACACTTGGTCACTAGAAGCAGATTGCATTAGTAAAACAACAAAGAATTCCAGTGGCAATGGAATTAACTATTGCCTTTTTATCTCACAGGGCATCACCGTAGTCACAGACACAGAAGTCATTCCAAATCACCTGAAAGGTAAAGGCTTGGCCTGTTTCCTAAGGGCAATTTGGGAATTGAAGATGGCTTTACAATGTTGTCTTTTTGGTTTTTTCTGTTTCAGATCTAAGAAAAGTCACAAAAAGAGTCGGCGAGGGAATGAATAACAAACTAAACTCAGCCCACAGTTTAAGGGCTTTGAACTGCAGTCTAAATCTGTCCTACTTGCTCTACAGGACAGCTGGCTCTGTACTGGCTGCTTTAGCAGTCCCTTTCTTTGATCATTCTCATTTTGTTGTCTTGGATTTTTTTATTAAAAGTAAGCTAAGGATACTCTTTATATAGTTAGTTACTCATCCTTGTGATAGAATTTGAAGATTGTTTTTAAATTGTTTTTCTTGAAGCCTGTAAAAACTAGTGAAGAGCAATAAAAAAGGGAAGGTTTGTCTTTAAAAGGCTCCTGGCTGTTTCCTTCATAAAATTTTGTTGAGATGTCCCCTAGTTGAAGATGGCTTCATTCTCAAACCAGGGCATTGTGTTGTCAATCTGTCTGTGCAGTCAGGTGCCAAAGGCAGTCTGTGTTCAGTCACAAACACTGCAGGGCTCCCACCCCCGGCCTCTCAGAGCTCCAGTACAGGAGAGGAAGCAAGGCTGTCAAAATCCAGTGTGTTTACTAAAAGCTCACTCTAAAGTGCTCTCCAACATGTGGCTGCAATTGAATCCTTTGTAAAAACCATCCTTCAGTGTAATCTGCTGCCTCTGATGCTGCCAGCAGAGAGTTCAGAAGGTTCAAGCAGTATAAAGTGCTGCTTAATTCTTTTGGAGTAAGAAGTTCAATATATTTGAAGAGAGTACACCACTACTTTGAGCATAGGTTGTGGCCTCCCTGTGACTGGGAACAGAATTTGACACCATGATGTTCAGCTCTACCTTCTCTGAGTGAAGTTAGCTTTTTAAATTTAGAATAATTAAGCTCTTACTGAAGATATAATTCTCCTCTTACTACACTTGAAATCAGTTGTGTTAAGCCCTTGTGTACCATGTCTTCTCTCCTGGCCTTGCTTCAGGAGCAGGGAGGGGCAGCAGGATCCCTGAACACTGCATTTAGGGCTTCAGGATTCTCTCAATGCCCTGGGAGTGCTGACAACACAAATCGTGTGCCTAGGGCATTCATGGAAAGTCCTCTTTAAAATTGCTGCCCAGTACAGCCTAAATTTTCCAGAGAATCTGCATATTATTTTGCAAAGCTGATAAACAGAAAAGCAGGTGTGCTCTTCCTTCAAGTATAATACACACATTGGCTGTGAACAGCACGTGCAACACCTCCAGCATGGAGAGGTCTAGTGCTTGTACCACTTGTTAAAACTGCTCATCGTTCCAAGATCTCCACCTTAGAGCCATTTTTATTATTCTGGTTAAAGCAAGCATGCATACAAATAGGGAAGAGGAAAAAGTCTTATGTCCTTTTTTTGCGGTTTTATTTTTCTTTTTAAAAAGTTTTTTGGCACTACATAGTTCTGTAAAGAATAGAAGTGACAAATTTTTAAACACATGAAATCCCCTTCTAATTTTATTTTTTTTTTAGAACAATATATATAAAGTCTGAAGCAACCAAAGTATGAATACAGCTAATAGAAAATAAAGAACTTAATTTTAAAAATTCTCTCTCTTTACAGTTTATCAAGATAAAACAAAACACAATTCCCCTTAAAAATAGGGTAATAAAATAGATGAAATTTGTATCACTCAGTTTTGTGATACTAGTAAAAACTATAGTTCATATCTATGTACAAATGATACAGTTTAAAAACAGTCTTAAATAATCTTGTATCTAAACATGTTGCATTAAGATTTTAAATCAGAACCTGAATTTCTTCCTCCCCTCCCCCCACCCACCCACAATCCCATCCAATTTCACTTTTTCTGTTGAATGTAATTCAGATTCAAGTGTGGGTGTCCTTGAGACAGAAGCGAGAACCGCTGGTTACTCTGCATCAGTGGACCAGCTAAAAGAAAATGGATTACAATTACTTCAGCAAATCACATATTTAACAGTGCTTGGCTATCTTCAGTGTAGTAATCTAACTTAGAAATAAAGCCATTTACTAGACTGACACAAATGCTACCTGTACAACTAACCCATTTAAGAGGACAATGCAGAATTACTTAAACCCTATCTCCAAAATTCCCTAAGAATCATCAATACATCATTTTATTGTATTACTTCAGTTATTTAACAAAAATAAGTTCAGGATTTTAAGTCAATTCAGTTTTCACCTGGAAACCCTGCTAGAGCCAATAGATTAGATTCTGAAGAAGGCTTTGGTGCCCATAGCTCTCATTTTACACCAGGTGACGCCAGCAACATGGAAGCTGCACATCCTGCAAATCAAATTTGAGCATCGTTTCTCTGGTAGTGGAGGTCTTTTTCCTACAGCCCTTCCCCATCCTGCTAGATGCTGGACACCTTTACCTTTCATAAACATCAGATTTGAAACCAAGTCAGTCCTTCCCAGTTCCCTGATGAACTGAACCTGACCTGACTTCGCAGTCAGTGCTGCTTTGACTGTGGATGGGTGGGACTAAACCCCCAGAGGGCCCTTCCAACCTCAATTATTCTATGGTCTTGCAAGTTTTTATCTATGTAAATCATTTCACAAAGCAACATACAACAGCCAAATAAAGTGAATTAAGACAAAATTTCTTCATATTCTGAACATGATCACGGGCCAATCATCTTAAACTCTAATGAAGCAGAGGCAGCTCTACAGTGAGCCAAACAGCAGCAAGGAAAAAAAGGCTGGAAGTGCAACAGGCTGCAAACTGGCTCAGATTTCAGAATTTTATTTTAACCCTTCCCTCCCACAAAGATTTTCATTCATCCACAGAGGAAGCCAAAGCGCTGATTTGACTCTGGGATTCGTTATGGTTCCAGGGAGCCTAGTGAGTGACACATGATTGCTTGGCTTTTAAAGCCTTTGAGACAGTACAGAGACATGTTGCATGAGCTGTTGATTCACATACTGGTTCTAGTACCTTGAGGGTAGAAAGGTTTGTTCGGTGGGTAGCTGGCATTTCCCTGCTGCATGTAGTTCTGAGGCATATTGTAAGGCCACGCTCCTCGGAGGAGAGGAAAATGGGTAGGGGTCCCATGGTCCCAAGGGACAGAAGGAGGGTTCATTTTACCAAACTGTCCTTGGAAACCCTGATCTATTTTTCAATTGAAAGGGAAAAGCACATTGCAAGTTGAAATAATTAAACAGTAAGTCACAAATACAATTTACATCTTAAACAACAGTTTGCAGGGGACTTAATGTGATTAGTCTGATGTGCTACTTTTTTTTTTTTTAAATATACATCAGTAAAAATTACCACCTAAATTACTTCATTATTCACTACAATAGAATTATTGGGAAGAGAGAGGATGAATCAATATTAAAATCAAGAGCTATGATTTCACTATTTTTATGTCTTTCTCATGATGAAAAATACAAGGTCTGAACCATGTCTGATCCCACACAAATATCCACTATCACTGACAGAGCTGTGACATGAAAGCTATTATCCTACTGCAAGAAATAACTCTCAGATGTACACTGGAATTCCACTAATACTTCCATGCTTAAGAAACCTGCTATCTAGATTACTGGGCTGACTTAAAAAATGATTTTTAGAGAGAAAAATATAAACTTATTTCCAAAGTATACAAATTGTAAAGCTGTTTCATTTACAATTCTGATATCACTGCAACATTAAGGATGAGAAATCAAGCATCCAAGGAGGCAGGACCCACAACATGAGGCGTAGCTCTGGAGTATGCATGAAAAAGAATTGTCTGTCTTGATACTTCTAATGATCCTACTTCTGATCAGTTGTCTACTGAAAAGAAAATTAAAGTAGCTCCTTCCAAGTCAAGGTTAGGTGAGCCTGGACAAAGTTTCCTCAAGCTTACTGTTCTCAAATTGTCCTGAGGAGGTAAGAAACCAGGCTTCAAACAGACAGGAGACAGCTCATCGCTGCTGTGCACCCACCTTAATGGCATCTAAGCCAAAAAGGAAATAAAACTGATTCAAATACAAAGAGGAAAATTACTATGATTGAGAACTAGGAAAAGGAGTGTGATGAGGTTGGAAATCGATGGAAGATGAGGGATGGGGAAAAAAATACTGTGACTGACAGCACAAGAAACCTGGGAGAATGGAGAAGGAATTAGAATTTATGGAGCTTTGTCTGAAAGAAGGCAGCTACCTCAGTAAGGACATGTGGATTGGAAGGAGCTGCTTGAGGGAAAGACAAAGCTGGAGAAGGGGACAGAAGAGAAGATCCAAAATGGAGAGGTAGGGACAGAGCACACTGGAGCCACAGATGGGTAGGAGTTCCTGTATGCTTTAAAATATATTCCCCACAAAGCTTTAAATAGAAAATCATGTATCTCTAGCACCTTAATGTATATTTGAAGCCAATTGGTGAATTATTCCTCATCCAAAGCTGTTGACTCAGCTGAAAATCTACTGTTACTGACAATCAGCTTATTAGTGCAGAGAAAGGCTGGGCAGGAGATTCAGAATTTTCATCTTGTGATGAACAACTGCACCAGTACATTGTATTATGGATTTATTTTTTTAAACATAGGAGGACTTACATACTTAGAATAAATCAGAAGACCACCACCATGATTAATGATGTAAAGGTTAACAGTTAAAATTTAGGGGCTGCCACAGTTCATGTTGCAGACAAAACTGAATGGGCTTTAATCATCATATTCTGCTTTTTCTCAGCCTCAAACATACCACTGTACTTGGCTTTGCCATGAGGCAAGAGGCTGTTGCCCACTTGTCACAGGAAAATGTATTTTCAGGAATCAACATTGAGATTATGAAAGTTAAATGTGGCAGGATAAACCATAGGAGAGAAAGAATGGATAAGATCATATTATATTGTACTAAAGCTGAGGAGACAATATTCAACTTGCACAACTGTAATTCTCCCAGTCTCTTGAGTTCGTGGTTGCAGCCTCAGCGTTTGTCTAATAAATTATGTAATGATGTGTTGATCTTAGAGGTCTTTTCCAACCTTAATGTTTCCATGATTGTCTGATGTAAGGAATCCGTTATTTGTCAGCACATTCTCAGAAATGTGAGTGATTCAAACAGTGATGAGGAGGTTTCTCAGTTGAATGCAGGATTTCTCATTGTTGCACGGCCATTAATGGCAGACAGGACTAATGCCTAAAAGTTACGGTGATCGATTCTAATTTTTTTTCCTATGAAAATGTGAAGACAGATGAAAGTCATGGTTTGGTTTCTTAAGCATCGTGGTTTTTTTATAAAACAAGTTGAAAGAGTTAGCTGTTCCTGTAACAATTAACAGTTGTACACAAAGTGCGAGAGGTTTGATACAACAGAGAAGAGTTACCTGAATTCCCCACAGTGCCATTGTTCACCAGTGAGTTTGGAGTCACAGGGTTGTGCCAGTGTCCCTCATGAGAAGTGCTGGGGATTCCCATGGGCCTGGCAGCAGGCTGTGCAAAGATGATACTGGGATCATTCAAGCTTACGCTGCTCTGGTTATTTGTGGTGCTGCTGCTGCCAGATCTCATAGAAAATGGAACATTTGTAGAATGAGGAGGGTTACCCGGTGCAGAGTGAATAACAGGCCCATGAATAGGCCAAGAAGTGTTGGGAAGCTGAATTTGGTGGTGATGGTGCATCTGAAGTAGTCCCAGGTTATGCAAGGTGGAATACTGACCTGGGGGAGATTGGGGAAAGTTAAACAAAGGCAGCTGGACCTGATGGGGTGGCTGTGCACCCTGCTGTGGCTGAGGAACGTGCTTAGACTGGGATATTGATTGTGGCTGAGTCTGGTTAATGGAGGCTGGCTGAGAGGAATTCTGTGGGAATTGTTGAGGTTGTGGAGAATAAGATGACTGATGCGAATCAGACTGGAGGAAAAAAAAAAGTATATATTTCTGATTAGTTCATTGGCTATTTAATGGTGTTTTCTTTAATAAGCACCCACTGTTCATAAAATGGCAAAGCACTCCCCAGCAACACCCCAAACACTGCACCCAAGTTCCTGCTGGCTTCACTAAGTGCAGTTCAACTGACACTGACTTTCACCAACAGATAATTTGGTCTGTTAATGTGGCACATCCCACCATCAGAAACACCATTCTGAGCAAACATTAGCCCCAAGCTCTTCATTAGACTCCTAACATACTTGTTTCTGATTTTTAATCAGTCTCTTCCCTACCCTACTTATTTACAGCCCAGTATCTCATTAACTAACTGCCTTACTTCTAAATACAGTGGTTCTTAGTACTGCACAGTTTAAGTAATTCTAAAGTAAGCTCCTAATATTTCTTCCACTTTTAAAAATCTGTTAAACAAGAAATGCAATTTCCAAAAACCCAGTTTCAACCTTCATATCCTGGTGTTAGGCCATGGCTAAAGGCACAGTAATAGCAATTATTACAGCCTTTGCAGAGCTCTTACAAAACTTTCCCTTTCACCAGCAACAGAAACAGGCATGAGGCTATTTTATCTGTTTGGAATTGCAACTAAACAGAGAAGCACTTCAAGAACTGGAGTGGCTGGGAAAAGAGTTACTCAGTTCATCTTCCAACATTTAATGCCAGTATCTCGATTCCCCACTCTGGTTTTAAGCACTGAGACAAGATGCTGATGGAATGAGTGCCTCCAGAGACATTCAAATGAGACTGGTACCTAAACCAGAGAGGATGACCTGAATCTCAGATCTCATTCTCCCCGAGACTGACTCTTCTCTCCAGAGACTACAGCAGCCAGCCAAGCTCCAAGAGCCTCAGCTGCTGCTGAACATCTGGAGTTAAAGGTCTCTGCAGCTCGTCACTATCCCTGACTTATCACTATTGCCTGTCCATTTACACTGGCAGTCACTTGTCTCCAATAACCAGAGGTGTCTGCAGGACCTCCCCATGCCAGAGCATCCCCTCCAGCAGCACGCTGTGTGTCTGTGCCAGGGCAAAAGCTGGAGCCCAGAAGCTGGGATTGCTCCCTGCTGCTATTCCAGCTGTGCCTGTATGAGTGCCTCCTATACCTTTCTATCAAACCAGGAAGAGAAGGTAAAACCTGGGATTTGAAAGATGATCACTGGTTTAACAGTTTAAATGTTATAAAAATAAAGCACATGCACTGACTACCAACATTCCTGCACATATTAACCCACCACAAGCATGCACTGGATGTGCCAGCAGCAGGAGAGGAGGCATACTACACCCCAACCTCAATCTGCTTCCCATTCTCTCCCTCTTACTCCACCAATACTCCCCCTTCCCGTTCTTCTCAAACAATTCCTGGACAGAACATATTCACCAGGAAATCCTGGCCAAATGACAACCATGCAGCACACAGAGAGTCCATGACATCCAGGTGACACAAGAATGTGCACATGATGTGTCTGCCTCTGAGTCCACCCACATATTCAGCTTCAATTCCCCAGGCCCCTAAAAAATACGGCTCCTAAAAAAATACTCCTGTGGCATGTTCAGCCCTTCATTTAGATGAGGACTGTATCAGCCTCTCTTTAGAAGCACACTGTAAATCATAAGGTCTCTGTTACTAGAGCCAGCATTCCAAGAAATGCTCGCTGATCAGTTAGGAAAGTGGTAAACTGAACAAAGAGCATTAGTGATCAGCAGGCCTGATTACTATATTTGCTTACTTGCCAGCTTCATTAGCAGGCACATGCTTCTCAGACTAACAGCTTAAAATAAATTAATTTCTGCTGTACTGTCTGCTCCAAAAATATTAAATGCCAACAGTTGTATTTGCTCAAATACCCTCTGCTAACCATATCCAACCAGAAGCAGATTAAACATATTTTATGTAGCTCTATAGAGACTTGAACAAATTCTAGGATAAAACTACCAAAAATTTTCCCATTGTTCTGCTTGTGCTTCTAGTGTGCTCTGGCAGGCTTTTCATTGAAGTATGACTCAGCTGTGTTCTGTGTCTGTTCATGACACTCCCTTAAGACAGATCTCTTAAACCACAAAGAGTCATGGTTGTCACTAACCTAAGTCTCCTGCATGTTAACAATGAGCTATGCTTTATCTCTCTTAGTAACTCCAGAACATTGCCAGAATAATGAGAATTTGAAAAGCATCCTAGCTTAATCTGGCCTTTCAGCATCACAAGGTATCTCATATCAAACTTGACTACGAGGTTTCCATACTGAAAAACCATAAATGCCCCCCAAGACACAGTACATCATAAATCAAAGTTTCACTAACTGGCAGAGTGCAACGTTGTCATTATCAAATCCAGAATCTGTTGAGAAAAAACTGTGCAAACGTGTTCCCAGCATGGCTGGTTTGCTACAGCCTTGCTCCCTGCAGTCCCCCACTCACAGAACTTACACATTCTGAAGACTGCCTGGTGCGCAGGGGTCGCTCCACCTGCTGCTGGCCCACAGCCACCAGCTGGGAATTTACCATGCTCCGGACCAGCTGCGTGCCTGATCAAGGAACAGAAATGTTAAAAAAACCCACAAGGTGACACAATAATGAGCAGAACTGGGAGTCAGCAATACCTTAATTCTCATGTGACACAGAGCAGGTAAATCACTTTAACCTCTCCTCTCCTTTAGGTGGAAACTTTTCCCTCTACTGGCAGCACACAACATTAATAGGTATAGGAGCTAAACACAAAATCTATTTTTGAGTAAAACAAAGTCTAGCAGGAACCAGGCTCACTTTGCTATCAGGCTGGAGCTCTACTTTACATAGGTTTCCACATTACTGCCATAAGCAGTGGCACTTTAAATAGCAATAGCGACAGCAGAAACTTCTGGGCAAAGAAAGGAAACTAAAAAAAAGACTAAAGGATAACAGAATACAGAAGCAAGGTTCTCTCTGAAGTTCATTTATGAATGCTTTCTCTCCTTTTTCAATTACCACAGGCACCCAAGGGCCTGATTTGATTTGGTTTGCAATTAATCTTCTCTAAGCACTATCACTAATTTGAAAGCTGGATCTAGCCTAATTCATCTGTATGCTTTTTTTGAAGTGTTACTGAAAGACCACTCATTTTTGCTGAAAATACATTTACTTACCTCTCACAGATGAAGGAGGGTTAGCTAACATTTGAGAAACATTTGGAAGAGGAAATGCATTCAATTATTATTATTTTTATTACTATTACTACTTCTAAATGCACCCATTGTGAGTGAAAGACAAATACTGCAATACCCTGAAGTACACTGTACTTACTGCTGAATACATTTTTACCACCCATGCAAAGACTGTACTTCAGGAGACATTACTCTCCTTGAAGAAAAGCAACACAGACTAAAAGCTGTATTTGCAATGACTGAAACATTACTTGCAGGATTTTTTTTGGAAGATAATTACCAAATCTGTACAGAAACCTAGAGAAAAGGGATCTCAGAGCTTTCAAATTATCCTAACACATAAACTAACTTACCTGGCACACTATTATTTCTCTGACGAGTTTGTTTGAATTCAGGACAATCTCTCCTAACATGACCCACATCCCCACAGATGAAACACCTTTTCTCTCTTGTTTCTCTGTCATCTTCTTTCACCTCTTTTTCATCATCTTTCTCATTCTCCTTTTTCTTCAACCTGAACAATAATTTTTATTAGCAGTATCACAAAACCACACACACACACACAAACACATCATCTCTGTAGAATTGTTGTACTGTTATGTTCAAAGGAAACGGTTACATAACCAACAGCTGTACCAGAACACAGATATCTCAGGAATCCCAAAAAACACTTTCAGATTCTGGGCTAGTTAACAGCCTGTATAAACTTTAAGAACTTAGAAGCTCCCCAGACTTGTCCAAAAGCTGTCTGACTGTATTAGAGCAGAACTATGCCTGCAGTTAAGCAGGCTGAGCCTGCCAGGTAGCTGGGGAGCAGTTCTGTGTGGCAATCCCACTGAGTCAGAATATACCCAAAACAAGTGAGCTGCAGCTCGTTCATACAACCTCCCCCTCACTGGAGAGGGCACATTTCTCTGTCAGTGTCTGAGCCCAGACAGGATGTGCAGCAAAGCACCAAGGCTCTTTCAAACACTCAGTTCTAATACAGCAGGAGAACTAGTGATCAGGAACCAAGCCAAGAAGTAAAGGTATTTTTCCACAAGATATCTGTAGGATTGCTAAATATTAGCATTATTTTGTGAGCTGTATACACAATCTGAGAGAGATTCTGTGTGGCTGTGCTGTAGTAGCAGTTTGTGTGAAGAGATCACAACTTCTTTTCCTGAGGCAGATGTAGGGAAAGAGGTGACGCAATTCCATGTGCTAGTACTTGTACAGAGAGCATCTGAAAGAAATAGTCCACCTGTGACCACAGGATTCCAGTGCACTTTCATGTATCTTGAACTCTGCTGACTGAACAAAAGGCTGTAAATAAAGATTTTGTAGCAGGAAGAGACCAAGAATCCTTTGAAGAATTATGGAGCACACAACTGAACATAAGGAGTACATGAAAAAGCCCAGATTAATTTGCATTTTAAGGGCTTCAGCAGGCTTTAGGAGGAGTCAGACAACCTAGGCTGAGTGGGTCATTAAATAGCCAAAGCTGTAAAAAGTGAGGAGTGCACATTCTCTGTCAATTCCTGCTAAACTCTCTTTGGAGAGATTGACCTTGCATGTACCAGAGACTCCTTTTGCAGAAGTCCTGGACCCAAAACTCCTAAGTGAAATTAAACAAGTGCGAGATCACCAAGTGACTGGCACGAGTATGATGTTACAGAAATGCACCTTAACTATTCACATTTTAACTAATCCTAGAGTTTAATAAATGAACTTTTACCTGCCTTGCAGATGTACATTATCAGATCTACAGAACAATTCAAATTCAATACTGTCTTCTGAACATGATCACTACAGGAAATCCATTCTAACACATGATAAATTTTGCAGCCAGGTAATATGTTCTCCATCTGAATTTACACTACAAAAAGATAATTCAGTGAACTAAGTTTTAAGTTAAGCTTAACTACATATGAATATACTATAGACTGTTGATTTTACTCTTTGTGTGCTTCCATAAACACTTAAGATTCAAAGAGATGATCAGAAACTATCTTAAGAAAAGCAAAAACAGGATGGGAAATTGAGGATCAGATATGAAGCTCTGATTTTCTCTGCAATTTAGCGATTTTCTCATTTCCCCTAAATCTTCAAATATCCGAATCCCTCACGATTTAACCTCAAAGATTTCACAACAGCTTTGTGTATTACTTACCTCCTCCTCTTCGGACAGTCTTTCATGTAGTGACCAATTTTTCCACAGACACGACAGCATCTGTCATTGGGTGCCAATTCCCCATCTGTCAGCACTTTTGAGTCAAAAAAGTACTCCTATCAAAACACATCAGATAGATAAAATATATAAACCATTCACTTATAAGACTGAGAAATGAAAGCAAAATTGTCAGCTTTCATCTCTTATTGCTCCCCGAGTGTTATTACTTCTGAGATTATACCTGGTCCTTTTCTTCCCTTAGATAATGGCAGCTTTTTCAGAGATACAAAGCAGTTTGGGCTAAAAAGGGCTATTTGGTCTCAGGGACAGAGGCTGAATCTGCAGAACAGCTTATCCAGGCTCCAGCCTGCTGCCCACCTTTTGCCTCCCCAAAGGTTCTTCAGAGGGCAGTTTTTTGCATGTGATCTATTTGGGTATCTGAGTCACTGCTCGTGTGCTTTCCAAAGCAGCCAATGTCCCTTCCCAGATGAAATGATGACATCCATTTAGACAGAACACAGCTCAGGTGGGAAACAGATGGAGCATCTGCAGACTGCCCTGTATCACTCCCCTCCCCTGGAATTTGCTCAGGACAGCTGCAGTTCTGATGTGTGTCAGCACAAAGGTTTACAAAGCCCACATTTTACAGCCTCTTGAGCAACAGAAATATTGTGAAAGTACTGTCTTGCATGAAAGACTGAAATGGAGGTACAAACTCAGAAGAAAAACACAGATAAAGCAAGCAAGTGGAAAAGAGAAGATATGGAAGGATGACAGGAAACAAAAGCTTTCAAAAAAATTTTTAAATCCTTTAGAAACTCAAGTTCTGTTCAAAGCCACTGGGAGAACAGTCCTCTGTACTGTTTTAGAAAATACCTTTCTAAGTTGATCTTAAAAATACTAATTACAGTATTTTATTTGCTCGTATTAAAAAAAGCAAGTCTCTTATACATCAATGACTGGACCCAGTAGCACAGAGCAGTGCTTTCTCCAAAATGATATTGCATGAACACATTCCTCACCCTGACTCACTATGCAAATCTTAAAGGTCAACTGTTAAAAAAAAAGTCAATCATCATCCTTTTCCTTGCTTAAGCAGAAATCCTTACTATCTCCACCAAGTGGAAAAATAAATAGAAGGTAACATCTCTTGGACCTCTGTTTTCTTTAGCTACATAAAGAGCCAGTAAAGTTCCTAGAGCTGTTTCTGGGTTTTACAGCCGTATTTGCAGTTTTCTGCAATACTGAACATCATCCACTGGGAAATTTTATAAAAAGCAAAACACAAATTAAGCTTACTTTCCCCAAACCTGCCAGCAATACCCATCACCCATCCAACCACTCCTCTGAATTTTATATCGCAGGAGCCCAATACTAAGATGTACATTTAATGCAGACAAAGTATAATTACACCTGTTGTGCATACCAAACTGATAAATACATACAAGAGATTTGCCTTGGGTGCATCAATTCAGTGGACAAAGAAAATCAAAAAACACACTAAAAACTCTGAGAACTTACAGCTTCTCTTCCAACAGCTGGGTAGAATGGGGTACCAAATAATTTTCTCCCATTGATAAATGCCTTCATTATGAAATTGGTCACTATTGAAGAAAGACAAAGTTATTGGAAAACAACAGAAAAGGCACAACTCAGCAAACAGTAATCATCAGTAGACATTAATAGCTTACTTTTCCTAGAGACTCCAGCACCCAGATTATGATTCAAGTCAAAAGGATCTGCACAAAGAAGGGAGGAAAAAAAAAATCAGAGTTGGAAAAAATATGCTGCAACAGAATTTTTTATTTTAATACAGAGAATTCCATTTTAAATGCATTCACAGAGCAGATTACAGCAAAGCAATGCTGAGTGTTTTAAAACTGTGACTAACCATAATACAGTAAGAACAATTCACTGACATTTAGTAAAAGTTATGAGTCTCATCAATTTTGTGAGCTGTAGGACTTGCAAACAATGGTTTTTTTAAAACACTGACTGTAGTTTCCTCACATAAAGATCCTGTGCAAAGAGAACAGCCTCTGAAACAACAGAGTTTCTTACTCCTCATGAATGGAAACTCAATTCAGCAGAGGAGTACCTTCGATGGCAATACATTTGGATGTCCACTGCTTCTCAAACGTGGTTAACAGCTTCTTCTGCCGGATGCTGATCACGTATTCCTTGAAGTCAAATTCCTCCGTGTAGAATCGCAGCAGCCCCAGCCAGAGCTCTCCAAGAGATTCAGTGTTCTTTCCAAGAGAAGGCAGACGCTTCTTCTGCTTACAATTGAAGACAATTTATTCAGCCACAGTTACTGCAACACTGCTTCTCCTGAAATACCTCTCTAATTACAAGTTTGTCTATTATGAACGGTTTCTTTTGGTTAAAGTAAGGTTAAATCACTACAGTTAAGACTAAACCTGGGCTGTTTTTAAGAATAAAAAGTATTTTTTCTGATTTATGTTATTTAGAAATTACTTAAAATAAACCAAGCAAAAGCAGAAACTCATTTTAGCAGAACAGGACTCATTTGGGAAGCTGCACCACTATTGATATGGAATTTTAATTAATTAATAAAATTAATCTTTTATATATTATACTGTTAAAAATTTATTACTTCTCCTGAAAAGCAAGGTTTAAGTTTTAGTGACTCTTCTGGAATTAGAACATTACCAATTCTTCCATGTCATCAAAGAAAAATGCATTCCATCCATCCACCATTCTTTGTGGAATCTGTTTGCCATCAAATATCTGCCGGAACAGAGAGTGACAGTTACCACTCTAATTCAAAGTCACCGTAAAATACTCGCACTTCTTTTGGTAAAAAAAAAAAAAAA
>VWZW01002780.1:934839-967134 GCA_013397115.1 Edolisoma coerulescens
AAAATAGAAATACTGTAAAATACTTGCAGTTTTTTTGGTAAAAACATAATATAGAAATAGAAATACTTTAATTTTAACAATTACTTCTTATACAGACAGAATTTCCCACTGGGAAAAAGTTTGAAAGTCTCTCTGTGTTGTTGCTATACCTCTCAAATTATTTGGATATTTAATTTTTACTTGTTCTTTGCAACTAAGAAAACATGACTGAATTACCTTGTCAAGATTCCAACATCTCTCTTGCCCACAGATTCTCTAAGGAGACTTTATATGATTTCTATTACATTTTGACTTTAGCACAGCCAAGGGGAAATTCCACTGTTATTTAAATGCACTCTCAGGGTAGCAGTAAAATAAAAACCCCCAACCACTACTAAGTATCAGCAAGAAAGTCTATGAGTCTCAACTGCAATGCTTATGCCAATTTTCCTCTTGCACACAGAAACCAAAAGAGGCAGAAAGGGATAATTTTCAGACGTGCCTGGGAGTTCCAGAATGTATCCAGGAAGAGGCAGATAGCTGAATAATTATATTCTCCCCACCCATACAATGGGGGCACAGAACATTATTTTCTTAATAAAGTTTCCTGGCGCATGTAAAATATTTCTTTAAAGTTGTACCAAAGCATCAATTATCTTTTTTTTCCCTCATCAAATAATAAAATAAACTTTTTCTCTTACAGATAAAGTGTTGAGCAATAAATAATGCTTCTGACAATAACTGGTTGAAGAGCTGGACTCACATTTCAAGAGCATCTGGTGCAGTCTCATAATTACAATTCCCTTCTCTCCATACCACCTGCCAATTTTTTTCTATCCTGTTCAGCACATAAATATAATCATAAGACCAAAATCCCAAAGTAAATGTAACAGCAGAACTTAGGCCCAACAGACTCCCAGTTTTGATCTAATTTTCTTGGTAAGTTTTACCTACTAAAACCAAGAGGGAGTTAAGAACCTGCTGACTAGAAGGGCCTCATATTTCATTCATCCCCCCTGATCCTAAAATCCCGGACTTCTCATCTGTGGCTTGAAGAAAAAGTGCATCTATTTGCATAGCCTCATTTTCTGAACACCTACCTCCTGAAGAACTGGGATAACTGGTGGATTTCTCTGCTGTAGAAAGTACAAAACCATAAGAATATAGGCATACGAAGACAGACTACCACGGGATGCATCACCAATATCGCAGCGCTGAAAAAATACAT
This sequence comes from Edolisoma coerulescens, assembly GCA_013397115.1. NCBI lineage: Eukaryota > Metazoa > Chordata > Aves > Passeriformes > Campephagidae > Edolisoma > Edolisoma coerulescens. Next base: position 936,047 of record VWZW01002780.1, read on the forward strand.
TTTAAACAAAATGCTGAATTTACATTTTACTGTTCAAGACTAACAACTATGTCAGAGAGCAAACAGAAACCCCATAAGTAACAGCAAATACATTCACCTCATAATTAAAAATTGTTTTATGAAGCCTGAAAAATAAATGCACTCAAGAGTCAACTGCCATCTGGCAAATCCACAGCATAATTTGTCTAACATAAAAACAGAAAAGCTTTTCATAGCCAAAGTACTTTCAAAAAAAATTTATAATGTGCCAAACTGAAAAAAAAAAACCCAAATCAAAACCCCCAAAACATAAATCCCAGGTTTCAATACCATAAAATTTAATTTTCTTTAACTCATGCTGCAAGAGCTGTTTCTATGATTCCTTATTATTTTCCCCCTCCCCTTTTTAAAAAATACTTCATGAACAGCAATTATTTCCACATTGTACTGGCAATGCAGGCCATACGTGGCATTTTGCTAGCAAACATACACATACCTAATTAAACCATGGTGCAGCCTGCACAACACTGTGCAAAACAAACATCCCTGAGCAAGTCAGGGAGTTGGAACCAGATGAGCTCTAAGGTCCCTTCCAACCCAAGCCTTTCTATGACTCTGATCAGTGAATTACCTTACTATGCTTGAGTATCTCATTACAGTATAACCTTTCCACAGCACCTGCTTCTAAGCTATCCTGTGTTTCCAGCCTGTGTCATATCAAACAATGCATTTTTAACCTCCTAGGGCTGGAAAAAACAGGGATTCACAAATTACTTTCACATTAGCAGCAGCAGTGACAGCTGTTCCTGGCTTTTCTGCCAATGCAAACAGAGGAGGAGGCATCTTGCTTAAAAAGAGAGTATTTGTACAGCTACGAAGTCACTTCCACACACATACATTCAGGAGCGTGTATCCCACAACTTGGAAATTTCATCTTTGCAGTAACATTTTTAGAACACACGCAATAGTATGCAATGCTACCAAAAAAATGTAAAATTCATTATTATCAACACAAGTCATTTTTAATCTGGACACAGAAGAGACATGGCAATATTGTGCACTACTGTGACCACATCAAGAAAAAAATCATTGTTAGTCTCAGTGACAGTATAATGAATATGTCCATTCCATTCTGGCACAAAGTTATTTTATTCATCGTGATGTATTTTATTACATGAACATCTGGTAGCATGATGCACTCTCTATAAGCCATTTTTTATTTGCCCCAGTTCCACTAAGCTTTCTTTGGATGTGCTGTATTTAATACTGCAGCTTGAATAAAAAGCAACACCACGTTTCAATTTCAAGGCTGCATAGTATAACACTTTGATAGAATATCATAACAAAAGATGCAGGAGATTTGACATTTTCAAACTCTTAAAGTCAAGTGTACGTCCTAGGCACAGCAAGTAGACACTCAGGCATTCATTCATCACCCCATACCTACCTACTCCTGACTTTTATGCTAAGTAAAACGAGGCAAGTGTGCCAGAAGAAAGCAGCAGTAATCTCTGGGCTGGTCCCAGATATGAAAACTTGGGAAGCCCGTGCACATCCACATGCCCCTACCTCTTACAGTTACCACTTTTTCCCCGTTTTGCTTGAGGCTTGGGTGGGGTTTTTTGTTTGTTATAATTGCAGCTGGTTTGAAATTGAAGAAAAAAAGGAAAGTTTTCCTTTCATCAGCTTCCTCTTACACAGAAATCTTTCAACAGATAGCAGAAGGTACCAGGATTTGATTTTGATGCACGATCAGATGGAGCACAGTAAGCTTAAGAAAGTGCACTTTGTATCAACAGCATTCTACTGTCTCCTCTCCACTTGGTATCGGCAAAAGGCAAACTCAGTGGCTGCAGCAGAAAATACTGTATCGTACAAATAATTCTTCTTTTTATATTACCTTTGCAAAAACTTTCATTGTGTAGCCCAGATATTGCACCCTAGGATCAATAGCTGCGTAGGTAGCCAGCATCCTTGTGTTATGCTGTGCCTGGAAAAAGGGAAAAAAATTAAACTGGTGTCAGAGTGAGCCAATCATGTAAGAAATTGTGCAATTTCACAGTGTCAGGTGAAAGCTGGAATGAGCTGTACTGTTCATGATGGCAGACAGGCCATGGTGGATGTGGTGCTAGTGGCTTTTCAGAAGCATCCCCAAAACAAGACTTTTTGTACTATAACTCAGCCATCAGGTCATACTCAGCTACCTGGGTTGGGCTGAGGGTGTGGGCCACTGAATTTAAATGATGCAGAAGAAATACACAAACACACAAAAGCATTTTCATTGTGGTTTCAAAATTATTCTATCAAACCGTTATCTGGGTAAGGTAGAAAGAATTAAAAAGCTTTCTTTGAACACAAAAGCAGACACAGGCAGATGCTTACCAGTGTATTGTACAAACTGATATCTCCTTCCAAGCCACTCCGTCTGTGTTCAAACTTTACTATAGGCACTTTGGCTGTTGTTATAGGCAAGATGTTTCTCAAACCTGGGGAAGCAACACTTTAGTACATAAAACATTTCCATTAACAACATTTATAGTAAATCTAACTGCAAAACAAATCATACTTTAAAGCACCTACCTGGATGCTTCTTAAGAACTTTTGCCAAACCTTCTATTATTTCTTTACAGTTCAATTTCTAGGAAAAACAAATATCACAGTTTCAGATATTAAAACACGGATCCTACTCCAACAAGCACATCTACTATCACATATGTTTCATAGATGAAAAGTCTATGTACAAAAAGGAGCAAGCATTAAGCCAGCACATGAATTTACATGAACTCATATGCTCTGTGTGGACATCTCTAGTACACTATGTGTCCATAAGGCATTAGAAGTAAAATATCTTCCTTCAATTGTGCAGAATGCAACAAGCCAATGTGCAACTAGCAAATCCTACCTTTCCTGGGTACAGAAATCTTAACTGAATTAAAAAACCTTAAAGAATCCTTGAATTTAAAATAGCAGATTTTATCAATTTCAAAACTCTTACCTCTGCATTTTCATGACCTTCCAATGTCATGCAGATATCCAGATCACTGTCCCGAAATCCAAATCCATTCTTTGAGGACCCAAATAAGCAAAGCCTGGCTTTGTCTGATCAAAATAATAGACAAGGAAAGGTAAACTCTTTTACAGTTGAATGGTAAGTGCTTAGTATGAAATATTGCATAACTGTCATGTGCAGGTGTCCATAAAAATGAGCTTAAAGAGAGAGCTTACAGTGTCACTTCAAAGACTTCAGCTTTGATAAAGGAGGAAGCACAATACTTTAGAAATTATTTATAGAAAGTGAGGCAGGATAAAGACTTATTTTATCCAATTTTTTACAACTCAGGTGTGTTACAGTTACTATAATCATTAAATGGCATCTCTAAATGTGGTGCAATGTTTTGTGGTATGCGACTGCACTTTCCTGCTTTAAATAAATCAAACCCATGTGCAGTCACCAGTCCAGCTTTACCCCACAGATAAGACAGAGCTACTCCTAGGGTAGCCAAAGTAATATTTCTGGTTCCATTCAGAGTTTATCTAGGTTGCATATTTTTCCTGTGACCAGGTAAATTTGGTCAACGAGTTTTTGTAATCATAACATACTCTGCAAGAAGACACAAGCAAGTAAGATTACAATACTTTATGAAACATTCTTTCCCAATTGCTTTGTTTACATTTCTGTTTGAAACACAATATTACTAAGTATTTTCATTTTTGGAAAGCAAAATTACGTAGTCAGAACAAATTCTTTCCTAACTGCAAAGAATACATTTATCTGTTCAATTGATACTAATGCTAAGAAAATAGAGCTAACACCTATTCACAGTTTTTCACAAAAATTCTTAAACTTTTAATAGAATTGGAAACCTTAAGTTTTTCAAGGCTTTGTAATAGGTCTCAATCCTCAGCTGCTGCCAGTAAGTGCAGGCACAGCCAGGGGATAGAGTGGAATTCCCAATTCCTTGATGACAGATCAGCTACAGCAGAATGGATGGGCCTTCCATGGGCTGGAATTCAGGAGACCTGGGTTTGGTACCTGGCTTTAGCACTGTTTTACACCACCTACAAAAAAACCACTCGGCATCTCTGTGCCTTGACTTCCATCACTGCAGTAAGACACTTCTGCTTGTTTTAGAAAAGGGATGTGAAGATAAACTCATGAAGATTTCTAAGATACTCAAGCACTGGTGACTAGGCAACAAAAGTCCTTGGCCCACGACCAAAGCTGACACTAAACCAAACCAAACTTTCTTTCTGGCCTGACTGGAGCAGTCCTGTGCTTGCATGACTACTCTGGCAGCTTTTCCTCCACTCTAGGGAGATCTGCATGGAACAGCATGAAGGGACGTTCAATGTCAAAGTCTGCACGACAGCTTTACATAGGGAGGGAAAAGAGATGCCACTGCTTCAAGCAAGGAAAATAAAATGAGACAAACCACATCGTTATGCTCTGGACAACATGACTGAAGAAAGCATTCTGAAGGATCACTACCTACTGGTACATACCATTATACTCTTTTCGAATAAATCTCTCCAAACTTGCCAGTATTTGTTCTCTGTTTTGTTGCTCAGATAAAGGAGGGGATAATTCATCTAAGTAAAAACAAATTAAAACACAGTTAGAGGTGACATTCAGCACCTCAAAAATCATTTTCAGCTAATTAAAAGATTGGATGGGGGGTTTTTTGTTATGATTACTTTGCTTAAATAGGTGGTTTTCTTCTTATATCAATAAAGTCTTCATGATTTTATTTCAAGACATCCAATTTTTCAGCCACAGAGTGGGCACCTGGCATCCAGCCAAGGTTAACCCACCACAGCACCCCCAAAAGATGCCACAGAATTTGACAAGCACAAAACCTAGTTTTGCCCAGAGCCTGGTTCCTGGGAATACCAGTAGCTTTTTATAAATAGTGATAAATCCCATATAACATCAGTTTCTGAAATCTGTTACAAGGTATCACAACCACGGAGTATCTGAAAATCAAAATATTTTAATGGCATACTAATATGCCATTTGTAGCTTAGGGCACCCGGAAGAGCTCCTTCCTACTGAATTGTAAATAATTGTAAGTAATTTAACCCTAGAGTATTTCATTTGTCCAGGTCACAGATCACAGTATACAGTGGGGTACAAGCACTTTTTGAACTTACCAAAACATCTTTTACACACTATATCGAGTATTTCCCGAAATCTGTCTGTCATTGGTGGTAGTGGTTTTAGATCAATTTTCTTGAAATCCTCTGGGCAATCATTTTTGGAATGTCCATCCCGTTTGCAGATGCTGCATACTATAGTTGGTGGCTTTTTGGGGGAAAAAAAAGTGCACAAATGCAATTTTCCTTTTAAGACAGTTCAGCAGATTTCCAAGCAACCAAGAACATTTAACGTATGAACAACAACAGAGCCTCTACAAAGAGCAGAACACCTCTCAACAAGCTGCATTTAGTTCTCACAGTGCCTAAAAGCACCTGGAAATTCTACAAGAAAGTAGGAGAGAGGGGGGAGAAATAACCAAAAAACTAACACCCAGAATTTTTTTGTGTGTGGAAATCAAAAAGCTTTGCGTAAGATGGGGGAACAGACCACCTAATCCAAATGTCACACAGAGTGGTGTTTCCAGTCCCAAATAACAGGTCCTCTACAAAGGCCAGAGCTACCACCCATAACACAGACTGAAACAATCACCGGGAGAATCCCGCCATCCATCCACCCTTAGTTTTAGTGACTTAAAAGTAATGGCCCAGTGCTACATGACCAGCACTGCTTACCTTTCCTGAAGTAAAAATAAACTTATCAAACACATAATGCATTTCTTCTGTTGAGAGTCTGCCTTCCTCTTTGAGATCATGGGTTTCCAGCACTGCTTTGCAGCTGGGCGAGGTAGCTGGGGTGCCAGTGCACTTCGTCTGCGGAGATGACTCCGTTACCAAACTCTGCCTACTTTCAGCATCAGAAAACTCATTACTGGAATTTGTGTCATCAGGCTGAGGTGCACTGCAGTTACAGTGGTGGCTGAGCTCAGCCTCAGGTAGACACACTGAAATTTCTAAATCATCCCTCTCTTCAGGTGATTTTTCCTTTAATTCACAGCATTCATTAGAAATAAGGGATAAAGCTTCTTCTTTGTCTTCATCATAGCTAGAGTCCAATGTTGAAAGTAGCAAGGAGTCCATGTTCTGGGAAGCACATCTTTTGGCTACAGCTTCTACCACTTTATTACATTCAACTTCATTCTCTGGTATGTTACATCCGCTTCCTATATCTTCTTTATCTACAACATTTTCCCCTTGTGGAAGGCAACAGTTTGCTACAGGCTCCTCAGATCTTGTGGATTTCTTATTATTCGTTTTCCCTTTTTCTTTTTTCTTGGTATCTGGCTTGGATTTAATCCCATCTTTACTTTGTGGACATGCAAAATATTTATATGCTGTCCTAAATCGCTCCAGGATGTACTCAAATACCATCTGGCTATTTAGACTTCGTGCAACATTCCTCTTTAGTGCAAAAGGATCTAGGAAGAAAAAGAACAATTTAATTAGTTATCTTTAACTTCTGCATTCCACAAAGCAGATGAAACCCCTAAGTAACTACATGGCAGTTAAAAAGAGATTCTTACATTATAATCCAGAATTGTATTTGGATGTACTTAGAGAATGTAAGACCCACAAGTTTTTTCAGAATTTTTCCATACAAAACACACCCACGTGCAGCCATGAATGGCTGACTATCATAAACCATTCTAATTACTGTTACTCAAAAAGAAAACCACGGGTATATTGCACCATTACATTATGGTCAATTTCCAAATTAGAAATTAAAATAAACATACAAAGGCCTGCCAGAACCTTTTTTCCTCCACTGAAGAAGGATTTTCATTTCCCTTAAGAAATTCATTTGTCTAAGAGTAACATTAAGGATGTAAGGATTGTATGAACCAATCTCACCAGGATCCATTCTTAGTCCTTCCTAACGATTTCTAGATCAAACATGTTTTCCAAGCAAAAAGAGCTCCTGCATACTTGCTATAAGTTTGCCTGGAAGACAGTACCAAACTGAGATTCTGTTAATTCATAGTATCAGCTACAAACTTAACATTGAAATAAAAAAGAAGGCAAAAATGAAAAGTAAAAAAACATAAAGCAAACAACAACACAAACAGCCCAACAACAGCAGGTGTCAGAACCAGAATGCAATCTGGTTTTTTGAAATTATTTCTCGTTTCTTCCTCAATGATTTGTCCTGTCATCTTACAACCCACATGTTGAATAAACACTTCCCTACTTTTTCTAAACTCTAGCTAAAAGTGGTTGAAGAAAAGAATTGGGAGAGGAAATGAAAGTCATGGGAGTGATCTCAAGACCCACTACTCAACCTGTGCCTCAAGAATTCATTGCTTGTCTTTCTGTTTTACTTTTCCTTCTCACTCTTCTTGTACCTTATTGACTCATCCTTCAATGTACCTCTGTACCTCATTCTCTGTCTGTATGATTCTCTTTGTCCTCTCCACCGCCTCAAGTGTTACAGATAAGCCACTTCAGCAACATCTCTAGAAAGTGTTCAAAAGTCATTATTCATGCTTTTATAAAATATCACCTTATATGGTTTCTTAGGCTTCCTCAAATACCCAATTTCCCTATTCTTAAGGCCAATTCAGACTGCCATACATTGCTCTGTAACTCTGTGACTTTCCCTGCTTTTTAGACAGAGAAAACTTGTCTTTAAAGAGACTAAATGGCTGACAAAATATACATTTAAAAAAACTTATTGTCCAGATTCTTGTAACAGATTTGTAAGTTAAGCAAATAAAGATGCTAGTGCAGGATGACTACAGAACTGGGAAGGGATCAGCCTACCTTCAATGGCTATTCGCCTCTTAGGCCAGTTTTTATTCTCTCTGGTTAAGAGCTCTTGTACCCGTATGCTGATGACATATTCCTCCAAAGCAAATTCCAGTGTGTAAAACTTCAAAAGTTCCAACCACAGCTGCCCCAGTGAAACTTGGTGAGGGGTTTTGAATGCTAAGAGAGACTGAAAAACACAGAGAAGAATGCTCAACGGCAATAAGAAATGAATATTCCCATTTTTTTGTCCTGATTCCATCCAACATCAATGTTTAAAAAGAAAAAAAAAAAGGGATGAGAGATAGTGAATGGTTCTCAATGAAACAAAGCCACGACTTACAATCCCATGCTTCTCTTTTGCATTGCTTTGGTTGTCCACTTCTGAGCTTGTTGCCTTCTTGCCACCACCTTTTTGTTGTTCAACTTTAGCTTTGCTTTCTGCTCCAATGGAGTTTTTTGCTGCACCATTTGTGGGTGGTTTGTACTCCCACCGTACAAATTCTTCATCTTCCACCCCTTTCAGCTGGTGGTCATCTGGCCTCTTCGAATCAAAGCCTTCAATCTAACAACAATTAAAGTGGCTCTGAAACAAGACTGTACATCATACAACCACAAATTTTCAGCAAATGTAACACTGACTACTGTGGTATTCACACCCCTCAAGATTAACAGATGTCAGAGACAGAAATTCAGAGAAATAAAGTAGAAAATAATTGCCTTTTCTCCAAAACACAGATGATACAACTATACAGCCTACTACAAGTGCCTTTAAAAAAAATCTTCAGAATCATCAAGCATCATCTGTGTGAGGATTAAGTATCAATGCATTTTATTTATCATTTTCTTTGGCAATCAAATTCTGCATTTTTATGAGGTGGCAGAACACAGAAATAACACCAACAATTTTGAACAATAAGGTTACTATATTACCAAATCACTCACCCAATTGCCCAAATAGGATGGTAAAATACGTGGTTTTCTTTGTTGAAGAAAAAATATCACCATTAAGGCAAAGGAATATGAGGGAATCCCACCTTCAGCCTGACAGTCAATGTGACAGAGCTGTAAGAGAAGAAATAATTACTTTTCTGATGTAACACCAGAATTTTAGTTTACAATCTATTACAAAAGGACAAATACTAAAGAAATGTGAGAAACATACTAGAGCGAAACAGAAAATCCTCTATCTCAGAAACTGCATGGTCATGCCATGCCATGTACAGACAAAATACAAACTGTAGCAATTCATACTTAAGGTATATAAGGTGCCTTAAGGTATACTATCTTATCATATATTATTCTTTTCAGTTTCACCACATTTTGTGATTGTGGGACATATTTATGCTTCTGTCTAGAATTTCAGTCAACTCCAAAATGTGCTATTGTACAGTGGCATCTCATGTATGGCGGTGGGGTGAAGCAGTGGCATGAAGTCTTTTCTACAAACATATTCATGGTGTATCATCCACTACATTGTACACAGTGCTTAAAAAGAAGTATTGGGGATAATTAAATAACTTACTCTAGCCCAGTAGCGGAAAGCCAAAACCAAGGGAATCAGGACAGGCTCCAGTTTACCAAGTGCAGCCAGCAGGTCAGTTGTAAGGCAAGCCACGTCATTCCTAGCACTTACTTTACATGTCAAACCACTGCAATCACAAATGCAGAACAGATAAAGGGTTATCACTTTGTGATACAGATGATGCTTGGGGCAGGGGGGAGGTGGGGCATCACACCCACCATAATAAAAACATCCATCAGTGTCTCCCTAGGTAAGAACCTGAATTTTTTAAACAGAAGCTACAGAACATAATTACATCTTCTTTACTATTAAATCATCAGTTGCATCTAGAACTTACAGAAGTTCATTATAGCCAAAAATTCAAAACAGAGTTAAGAATTTGCTCCAAGTTCTGCCATTAATTAAATTATGTTATCTTACACAATTCAATTGCCAAGTATAACGTCTACATTCCAAACACTTAAACAAATAAGTAAGTTAATTAATACTCCAGACCTGCTGCATATTAAGAGCTGGTAAACCCACAAAAGAGCTTTTCTAAAAACTTTCCTTTAGCTTCTCAGAATAATTATTTCTATTCTGTTACACACACAGGAAAAGACAAGCCCACTCTTGTTGCATTTACTTCCCCAGAGTTTCAGTCCATACTTCTGGCCAGTCAAGCAATCATATTTCATTTTGGAGGTTGCTACTTCTTAGGAATTTACTGAAACTGTCAGATGATGTGTCCTTTCCGGCAATGTGCATCTTATAAAATGTTTTTAAAGCCTTGGCTTAAACTGCTGGCAAAAATTTTAAATAACTGAAAACCACTCCACTTTTCCCCCAGTTAACTAAAAGAACGTTTTCAGACTCCTACAACCAGTGAGTTCTGCATAGCACAAAAAAAGCCAAAAAGCAGCTTTCTTTCTAGATTATATTTCTGTGTATGAGCAGTTTCCTTTTAATAGAAATATTAGCTGAATGTTACAGTAATACTTCTTGTCAGGAGTGCAGGCAAGTAGCTGCTATGAACAAGCATAGTAGCTCATTAAAAATCTTTTTCAGTCACACATACCTTTTAACATCTTTGCAAAAGACAACAGGAACTTTGGCATGGAAATCCGACTCCACATCTGAGTAGACAGCTAAGCAACAAGGAAAAAAACCACATTGTGTTTCAAAGCTTTTACAGTTTTCCCAATTCTGTCTTTAAAATTATTATATTTATACCATGATTTTTCAGAACAACTCAAACTAAGTGCTGCATAGCTAACCAGTACCAATATTTTCTTTTTTTCAATTTTTACTTTTGATGCTCACCCCCACTATCAGAGAGCCAGGCTGTGTTCCTGACAGAACATCGAGGCTACAAGTTTTAAGAGTCTTGGAATAGCTCCCACTCATGTCCATATGCAAGTGGAAAGCAGCTTTTGAGTTTACTGCTTACAATTTCTCCTACAAAAAGGTTTTAAACCTTTTTGCTCTAGCATCTGACACTACTTCCCCAACTTCTGGCAATCTGAACTGGACTAATGGGGCTGCCATTCTCTCACTGCAGCTTCTCATCTCTCATTCACACAAGCTCTGGTGTTCATAAAAATCACATTAATAAAAACAGCTCAGGTATTTTGGTTGAAAACTAATCCATTTTTCTAAGTTTACAGAAAAATTGAGCATAAAAACAACTAAGCAGCAGATGGAATGTTAAATAGAAATGATATGCAACTAAAACTCACCACTGTTCTTCAAGATCTCAAGCACCTGGATCAGAACATCTGGTTGACTCATCTGCAATGACAGAACAGGTTACATTATTGAGACTAATATTTTATTTTACATTTCATTTAAAACTACTTGGGTTGCACAACTAGCAACTCTGTGTCCTTCAACAAAGTGAAATCATGCGTCAGTATGAATGAAAAAGTTAACTGTACCTGTCTACACCATGAAAACAGGTACCAGTAAACCTAGCAGGCAGCTTTCTTTTAGCCTACAGCTTTTTTAGTCAACACTTCTGTTCTAGTTCTGCATTAACAGACTCCATAAGAGTAAATAAAAACTCTTGCCATATATTCAACTATTTTAATGTCAATGTGTACTACTAGAAATGGACAGCAATGAAGAATTTAATGTCAGGACTTTCCCAAGGGTTTTAAAGGTTATCATTTTAAAACACGTGCAAGTGCAGCAGCTGAGTGTCTATCAAGAATGTGCTGCTAACATCACACACTAAACATGAACCAACAACTTCATTATCTAAAGATAAATTACACTGCTCTGCAGGAATTTCGTACCATAAACTGTAAATCGGGATGCGATATCACCTTGAAAGTGACTAAACCATAAAAGGAAAAAAATGTCACTTTCAGCCCCAACTTTAAAAGGAGGGGAGTCAAAACCTACAAGAGTTTAGAGTCTGAATCATGAGCACATGGAAGCACTTATCCAGAGCCAATTATTTTCATACTGCTTCAGTGCTTACTCAAAAAAAATTTAGAAAAAGCCTAGCATAAGATTGTCCAAACGAAACAAAAAAACCACCCAAAATTAAAGTTATCTAAAGAGCAATGAAAACTTCCTGCACAGCACAGCTGACATCAAATCAAAGATTACATGTTTTGTGCTATTCTAACACCACGTGCCCCAAGAGAAGATGAAGTCAATGGAATAGAAATAAACGTGGATGGCCTTGATTTGAAAAACAGTCTCAGTTAATACAAGATAGTATCTACACACCTTAGGGGGGAATTTGATATCAATGTTAACATCGCTGGTCTTAAAAGCAAATCTAGTTAAACAGGAGCCATACATCCTCAGGGAACAGTCTGGAGAGAGAGAAACATAATTATTTAACTGCTAGTAAATAAATTTTTCTTTAGTGGATAATGCATACCTTGCTTTAGATACTGCACCTCACAAGTGGCACTCTCAGCTTAATGAACACTGAACCCCTTTCTCACTCCTGTGAAGGGTAGGCATTTCCATAACACAGCATCACAGGAAAACAAATTATTCAAATACTGTAACCACCAGATGTCCGACATTTTCCAAGCTGTTTTGAAGATTTTTTGCAATGCAGCTTTAGTTCTGTTTGTTTTTAATATAAAATTAAATATGAAGTAACAATAACTGTCACCATCTCAGTGTAGGATTTTATATAACAGCTTTTGTTAACTACAGCTTGATTTCACTGCAGCACTTAGCCAATTATAAAATTCTTTGTTGCCTCAAAGACTTTTGTATGAGGCACCAATCTGTTGATTTCATCAGCAAGTTCCAACACACAGTTCATTACAAAACATGCACATAAAACACAACTTCAATATAATCCAAGGCACAGAGTTCAGTGTCCATCCAGTATTTCAGTTAATACAGTTACCTGCAAAGGTGCAGAACAGATCTAAACTAACTAGGAAGTACCTACTCAGCAATAATATAAGAAATGCCATTCCATTCCATAATTTATCCCAAGTCATGATATAATTTTTGCAGATGAAAACTTTCCTGCAATAGATATTAGGGTCTCCCATATTTAAATCAGCTGAAAAATGAGAGTGTTCTCAATCCTTCCCAAATCCAGCACCCTGCTCAAGCAGGGTCACCTAGGGCAGGTTGCTCAGACTGTGTCCAGTTGGGTTTTCAAAATCAACAAGGATAGAGAGTCCACAGTCTCTCCAGGCAACCTGGGCCAGTGCTCAACCAGCCTCACAGCAAAGAGGGTTCTTCTTGTGTATCTTCCTTCATCTGTGTTCTGGCCAAACTCATTCCATCAGAAACATCAACAAAATTACTCTTAAAAGAGAAAATAGATCTTACACATACAAGCCTATTTTCACTGCTTAGAAACCAGCCCTCTCAGAATGAAAGTCTGGATGGTTAATAATAATAATTTGCAATTTCTTCCAATGGCTTTTCATAGTAGTAAGAATTTTTTCATAGTTCTAATGTGAGCTCAAGAGAAAATCATGCCAGAAGATCAGATGTTTTCTACTCAGTGCATGAATTAAATTTTTCCTAATTTACAGCTTAGGAAAACACATTCACTAAAACATAGCTGGCTTTGAAAAGGAGAATAACAAACTGTCATTTACTATTACAGACTCCCCTTCCACTACTCCTACACCTCCACAGAAGCTCATCAGTCCAAACAAGTAAGCCAGACAAGTAACAATAATTTCCCTGAGTATTTATGTAAAAATGTTATGTGAAAAAGCTTTGTCTTATGCTTCCCACTATCAGTGGAAAACTCACTAGAGTGCCAGAACAGAAATTTGCACTAGGAGCCACTTATTAGAGAGCAAACAGATTAGCAAACCTCCACCCTACAAACCCCTGTCCTATTCAGCACCTTATGCTTAAGCATATACTTCATAGAGCACCTAAAACTAAAGCTGATCATCCTGCAGATAACAAAATCTTTCTTATTGCTGTATTTTTATAGTGCAAAGGGGGGAAAAAAGGTATTTCTAAAACAAAAGGACAGTATAGAACAATACCCATTTCAATATAGATGAAATTAAAAATTTGAAACTTTTTTTGGCAATGAGATGAATATTTTCTTCTGTTCAGATGCACTGAACACCAAACCACTGTTAGCACAAAGTCAACATCACTGCAGCTCCAAAAATCTGATTTCAAACTCCCAGTGTATTAACTATAGGAGATGATGGGAAATCAATGCAAAGAAGCAAATGCCAAATATTATCCTTCTTGTTATATTATCCCACCACTTTAAAGAGGATCAATAAACACATCAGAAAGAAGGACAAATAACCACAATCATGTTTTTCTTTTTGTACATTTGTTATTTCTTTTAAAATCAACTGCCAGCCTGTATTAAAAAGTCTGTATATATTAATACTGTATAATATTAAGATAATTTAGCCCCAAATGCACTCATTCACCATTAATGAAGGTATCAACAATATATGTAAAAACAATGAAAAATTTTCACCTAAAGCAAATGGAGAATACTATGAATACCTGGTAAAGGCTGCTGAATAATTTTCTCCATCTCGTTTACAATTTCTTGCCGAATTCTGAAGTCCTCATCTGAGATGCCTTGTTCATTTGCTGCCTCGATGAGTGTGAAACTCAGAGCAGCCAACTGTGCAGATGAGGGCGGTGGGAGCGCCCGCAGCTCATTTTCTTCTTGCTTTTCCTGAATAATTGGTGGATGATATAAGTAAAAACCAGTATTTTAAGAGACAAAAGGTTATCTCTTACTATTTTATGATACTGGAACACACTGTTTGCTGTTTGTGTTATTCTATTTACATGGTGTCCTGACCAAACACTTCCAAAGGCAGGAACTCTGCCTGGCCTAACTGGCAAATACAGTAGTGTGGCTCCCAGGAATAACAGCAGATGCTCAATGTTTAAAACAGAGAATGCTGTTTCACAGCTGGCAACTGAGGAGGAAATCTTCTGTATTCCATTCCTGAATCACATTTTCTGACAGTTCTGAAGCAAAATTCGTCCAAGAAAATAAAAAGCTTTAATTGTTCCTACATAACAAAAGCAACTGAGCTGGAAAAGTCACATGGACTTTTTCAGAGTGAACTGTACTTGAAGGAAAGATATCAGAGGCAGAAGAAGTATTCCTAGCTCCAAAGAAATTTTATAAGTCGAGTCCCATTACTGCTTAAACAGCTGGTGCCAGAAAGTACTGGATTTAGTGCACCCAATCCAACAGCAAGAACATGTCAGATGCATCAAGTCATTTGGGACTTAAGACATTTGGGACTAAGTACAACAACCCCTTGTTTCATGAATTCATCAACTACATGAAAGATATGACTGAAATAAATAATAACTGTAAAATATTTATGCATCAAGAAAACACAGTACAGTATGAAAATGTTTGTCTAGTTAGTTCTAGGCCACATCTCTCAACTCTTCTGTTCTTATCTGAACAAATTTAGTGTAAGAAAGAATATGAGCATTTTTAAAGGGCTATGGGATATTTTTATGTCACTTCTTTAAGATTTTTCTTGAACTGGGAAACCAAAGATTCTGCTAAGTTTGTTTGATTGCCACATATCTCTTAGAGCTGTAAATAGGAGCATTTTATTAAGTAACATTTAGACAGTTACATAGGTATCACTATAATGTTGCACACAACAAAAAGCTACCTAGGGTAAGTGTTACAAAGTGAAACTGCTCCCTGTCCTCCAGAATTCCATTCAGTGCTAAAAAAATCTCATTGCTCAATTCTCATCTTTGTGCCCAGATGAAAAGCATGGTAAGAAAGTGTTTATAGATCAATCATAGGGCTGGCTCATTTTTTTAAGCATGATGCAACTTAGGAGACAGTAAGAGAACCAGAATCCTTTACAAATAATCACTGACCATAATGTAAAAATGTTACTTTCTGAGATTTAATGGATTTATGGCATCTGGAGTCTTCCAGGTGACGACTTGCACACGTTTTGAATTAGAACATTAATGAAAAACAGAAGTATGGCAAGAAATACATGAAAACATGAGAAAGTAATTTGACTGAATTTTGGGGAATGGTTATAGAAAGAGTAATTTTAACCATCTAAATCACAAAATACAACATACTGGAGAATCTGTAGCTCTTCATCAGCATTTACAAAAATGGGCTGACAAGAAAATATGTGCACCTTTTATTGGATTTCTTGCATGTAACAGTTCTTTAGAGCAAACCATAGCACCGTGGTATCTGATAAGGGAACTGGTTTTCTCTTTGTAAGCCTTAGAACTGTATCTCATATTAAACACATTAAGAAACCCAGGGGGATGATGAATGAACTGAATCCTTCCCTCCTATAACTCTTCTAAACTTCACAAGGCAGACAAATTTAAAAAAAACCAAAAAAACAACATCCCCAACCCCACCTCCAGTCCCTGATGGTCTTGCTACCAACAACATTATTTTCAGAAAATAGAAAAACTAAACACATTTAAATACATTTCTCACCTAAGTTACCTTGTGTTCTGTTACTAAAAGTATGATGAACTGCTCATTACTCAGAGACACTAATTCAGAAGCAATGACCAAAAATGTCCTTTCCTTTCTGCCTGGACAAATCATCAAGCCCTTCCTCTCAAACAGAAAACAGAAATTTCAGCATCTCTGCTCAGCAAAAAAATTTTTACCTAAATGAACATGACCAAAGAAAACAAACCACATCACAAAAAAACCCTTACTTTAATTAAAAAAAAAAAAAAAACCAAAAAAACCAGAGGAGGAAAAGAAAGGAAAAAATAGCCATAATTTTGTTAACTTACCATTATATTTTTCTTATGACGTTTTTCCTTAATATGTTTGTGAGCTCCCTGGATATTTTCAATGTGGACTAAGCAGAGCTTGCATAGATACTGACAGTTGGTGTATTCTGGGGAGCGCTGAGGAAAAACGGCCATAGATTAAAACAAATGTTTCCACCAGTAGCACCTGGAAAACTCAATTCTTTGATTATAAACTGTATTTAACTCTTATGTAACACTTTTAATGTCAAGGTGCTTTGCAAACATTAAGCAATCTTCAAAAAACAAGCAGAAATGGATTTTTACCTGTACAACTAGAGGGGAGAGTGAGGGAAAGAAGTGAGATGACTTGAATATTACATTTCTCAGTAAATTTAGTGAAGTAAGATTAAGGCTGAAGAGTTTATGCTTCTTAAGGCTGACCTAAAGGCCAGTAAGCCATTCCCTTTTCAGGTGAAGCTTTTAATAACTGGCTAAATCTCAGCCTGCCTTTCTCTGATGAGGAAATGACGCCAGCTCAGCCATGGCCAGCTCTGCTGTTGTGTCACCCGGGGTGTCTGGCCTGGCCCCAGCGCCGAGCAAGGGCTGCAGCTCTGCCCTGTTAGGATGGGTGAGGCTGGGCAGCCTGGGGGAACAGGGCACCTCCTACTCACTGTGCTCTGGCCAAGCTGGGATCCTCTGACAAGGGCTGCTGCTATTCCCCTTTGACGAATACTCTGGGATGCTCAGAATTGGACAAACGTACAGAACAAGCACCTTTTTGTACAGACAGGCTGGGAGAGATGGAGTAGACAAATGGAGAGTGGCCACCTGGGAGATCCCCAAGTCTGCAAGAAGCAGCCAAGCCTCCTGAGATGATGGGGAAGAAGGGAAATCACTATTTTCCCACGGTCCAAGAGGGGATATCATGGAGTTTAGTCAGCCAGGAAACCATTAAGACCTACTGGACTAAAAGGCAGAAAGGACCAACTCTGAAAAGAGAACGAGTTGTTCCCAAATACTCCACTTTATCTCTCTCATCCTGCAGTTGTATTTTCTTGCTCTAACAGATCACAGCTAAAGAGATTGCAAACCTTTTGATAAGCTCACTGCAGAGACAAAAGGGTTCCAAAAAATCACTTTAGCTTTTCTCCAGACTTGTTAGCATTTTTCCAATAACTGCTATCAGTTATAAGTGGGAGAGAAAAAACCTACTTTAACATTTTCATCCTAATTCTAATACATCTATATTTACTAAAACCAAAAAGTACACTGAAAACACCAGATGTTTAAACAGTGACACAACAATGAATGAACACCATTTTAAGACACTAAGGTGGACCACAGATCAGTTAAACAAATTTGACTTACCATATGGAGACCTAAACCACTGTTAAATTTGGGCAAGTTTTTCCACTTACTGAGTTTGATCTTTTGCTTTTGGAAAAAACTGATACTCTCTTACTGCAGAGTAAATGTAAATTTAAAATACTGCTTTAATTACTAAATTCATTATGCTTTAATTACTAATTCTCTTTATCCCTATTTTCTCTAAAACAGATACTTAGTAAGATGAAATTAAACATCCATTTGGAAAACAACTTATAGACAGTTACACCTGGCTACCTGCGAAGAGTCAAGTATTTGATGTCTGATGACTGAAGTAGATAAAAAATATTTTACCATTCTTTTATAATAAAATGAGTATCAGCAATAGAAATGTTTTGGAATAATTTTGTATTTCTTTACAATACTGATCTGCAGTATTTTGTCAATAGATGTTGCTAGGAAGGCTGAATCATGCAATAAGTTTTGCCTTTATTGTGAAGATTTTTTAATCATCTAATTATGCTTAACTCCAATGAAAAGGGCAAAAACTTAAAATAGCAAGACAAAAAAGTTACAGACTACTACTCGGGTAAGATAGATGCATCCAAATAAGCCAGATCTCATGAAATTTGTCCTTGGATATTCAAGGAGCTAATCTATAAAAGAGCCAGTTGTATTTTAAAGAACTCACAGAGAATGGGAAGGCTCCAGATCATTAGGAAAGAGAAACTTAAGAATATCTTTAAAGGGTTAATAAGATAAACCAAGGTTTTAGAGACCAGTCAGAATTAGCATTCAGAAAAAGACTGTAATATATTACTAATAAGCACACAGGGAAAAAACAGATCATAGGTGGCAACCTGATCTGCTACAAACAAATTGCACTAACCCAATCTTAGGGTTGCTGTTTTAAAGATAAGTCATAGCTCTTGAAGAAGCAGCAGCAGACGCTGTATTTGAATTTTATGAAGTTTTTGTCACTTGTCATAGTATCAGCCTCAAAAGGAGACCATAAATACCATCTAAATAAAGAACAGTAAGGTAGGAGCAAAACTGCTGAGAGAACTGTCCTCAGAGCACTCGTACCTAAAAGCATGTGCCAAGTATTCTTCAGCAGGGGTCCTTGTGGGGTCAGAAATATCCACACTTTTGTTGAAGGGTTAGGAAATGCAACAGAAGGTGTGCTGACTATAAATGTAAAAGATATTAACTTGGAAGAGGATACAGAAGATGCAAAATGACAACAATTCAGTGATCACAAACAGAGAAATGGACTAAATAAGCTCCAACTAAATAATACCACACCAAAGTCTAATTCCTCCTTAGGTATTACCAACTGCAAAACGTACAGGCCTGGGAACACCTGATGGAGCAACTCTTAAGGAAAGGCTATGGGGATCATTGCTGGAGCAACTATAGGCCAACATCCTACTGCTGCTAAAAAAGCAGAGATCCTAAACAAAAATGCCATATTTCAGAGAGATGAAGTCAGCTTTCCTCTTTATATGCAAGACTTCAGCTGAAATTGCATGTCCAATTTTGAACACCAGTTACGTGATGCGTGTCTAGAGAAAAGCAACAAGAACGAACCAGGAACTAAAACCCCCAAGACCAATGAACAAAGAGAGCCTAAAGACAGTTTGACTGCAGGAATGGGAATGATTTTCCCATGTGCAGAATGGTGTGAAAAAGAAACAATAAACTTTTGGTTATTTTCCTAGGACAGCATATGACAGATCAAAATGCTACAAGAGACACTTGCATTAGACATTAACAAAAACTTCTGGGTTACCTATACTGACTTCAACATTTGTTTCACTAGAGATAATATTAAGAACAATTTAGGTGAACATTTTTAAGCAGTCAACTTGAGTATAGGGACTGGGACTGGTGAGAGGTAATACACCAAAGAAAGCTCAAGGTTCTTTTCAATCCTGCATTCTGAGTTTCCAGGGAACCAGACTTAAATCTTATAAGACAAAATCTTCTTTAAGTGCTGGAACTGTAACCCTTCAGATCTAGAAAATTAAAAAATACAGTTCTGCAAAGGCTACATGTGCCACAAAAGGAACACTAAGTTTCCAATCCATATCATCTGCCACTATGAACAACTAGTCAACTACTGGAGACAATATCTTAGATCAGAAAGTGACTCATTATCAAGAAGAAAGAAACAGAGGCAGCAGGCTGTAGTAGAAATACCACCCAACCAGAAATATGGTGACGATAATGAAAGAGGACACACATTTTCTTTTTTAGCTGATAAATAACCCAACCTACTTTTTCAAGTCGGGAGATATAATCTCTTTCCAGACGTTCTTCAGCTTGTTTCAATCCTAGTTGCTGTTCAACTGTCAGATTAGATTCATCAATAACACCAGTGTTTTCTAAATAATCCGCTTCCAATGTATGTTCTTTTGTTGATTCAGATTTCTTTATTTTACCTAAAGCAAGAAACAGTTACTTTCTTCAGAGTAATTCAAGGAGAGGAAAAGTGAGAATTACAGTACAGAGCAGTTACGAGCCAGACACAAATTAGAACTACATTCCAGTTTTTTGTCCAAGACTGGCCAAGATCACCTTAAACATTAAAATCGTTCCTGTAATTAACCAGTATTTTAAAAAGACTTCAGAGACTAGTCTGCTACTCAGAGAGCTATCAAAAAGACAAAAAAAAAGGATTAATTTTGTGTTTCAGTCAAATTTACAGTCTCTTAAACTCTTCAAGACAAGAAAGGATTTTGTTTGCCATGCAGAACAGAGTAAACAAGATCCTGATGCCCTACTGTAACAGAAACAATAAATATTAGGCATAAAATTATTGTACACACCGCATTTTGTTAAGAAACTGAATCAGAGAACTGCCTCAAAGACATTCACCCAAATGACCTCACAGAGCAGTCACCAGGCAATCCCAGCCCTCAGCCTGGAAGCTGCTGGAGTCACACCTGAACGCTCCGTGACACCTCTCGCCCACAGGCAGCAGCCACTGAGCTCTGCAACGCTGCTGCTCCCAAACACAGCCCCGTGCCACAGGGCCAGTTCCTCCAGATGCCTATGGATTGGTCACAGGCCACTCAACTGTACAAACATCTACAGCAGATGATTCCAGTTGCTTTTACATAAGCAAAAGTGAGGGTTATTTGTGCTTTGTTTTTTCTTTTCCTTATTCTTTCCTTTCAAATGAGATCTGTGCCCCCAGACTAGCAAGGAATCGAAGCTGAGTGAGTTTTCAAGTCCTGGTTTCTCAGTGGCAGATGGTCCCCACAGTACATAATGGTGGTCTACAAAGAGCTGACTGATCACAGGATGCTGCCACTTGAACTTGTTTTTCCTGTTAAACACTATTAAGACAGCCAAAAAAATGCATGCTTTATTATTTTCCTTGTATTTCCATACAAGCAACTGCTGTAGCTGTGGGAAATACTTCAAACACAAGGTCTACACTGGCTGGCATCTTAAAACAGAATTTTTATTAAAGAAAAAAAAGCATTCTAAAGAAGTGTGACAAATCCTGAGCTATGGAATTAACCTGGTGAGACAAAGCTTGATCAATATATTTAATTTTGACATTGAAAAATATGTGTAAGAATTGCACACTCATAAGGGTAACCACTGATGGATGATACGTATTCCAGAGCTCCCTAAATCAAAAAGCCACCAGCCAAAGCCTATTCTAAACATTTTTAGTAACAAAAAGAGCACAACAGTCACAGAAAAAAAAGTAAATATTTCCCCTCTACCTATAATAAGAACTTTTTTCTTGCCCATCTTGCCCTGATCTTTCTGAAAAGCAGTAATAACTGGCATTTCCCTAAGTGGCAATGATATTAGGAAGGGCTCTCCCTTCATAAGACACTATAGTCACAAAATTGCCTAAAACTCCCACACACTAAGTAGCTTACAAAGATGTTTAGGTCTTAGGCATAAGAAGAAAGGACAGCTATTATCATAATCTCTTGTTCTCTGAGCAATATGCTCGTATTAACATTATGTTCTCTCTAAATGCAACCAGCAACTTAGTACATGTGAAAAAAATAACACGAACAGAAACATTTCAAAGCCCATTTCAGACTGTCAGCAATTGCACCAGAAGAAAATGGAATAAGGCAGTGTTAACTAATACTTACTGAAGTCATCAGGCTTATGTTCCGTTTTTCTTTGATCTGCAGCAGTCTTACCAGGATCACCAGCCTGATCAACACCAGTCTTCAAAGTATGAACTCCCACTGGATTTTCCAGCACCAGTTTCCCTTTCTGAGTAGCTGTTAAGCTTTCCATACTGACCCCATTCCCTGAAACATGGGAGCCTGGAGTGTTTTCTCCCACTGGTTGGGCTTTTGTCTGTTTCAGGTTTTCCATTGCTGATGATAAATTAGAAAATTTTTTTGCTTTTCCATGACTTCGATCCTGAACGTTTGATCCCACATCTTTAGTTCCAGGAATACAACTATTTACTTTGCATGATTTATTTTCCCCTTGTTTTTCAGAACAAACATCATTTTGTTTACTTTTTTTGCTGCTATTCCCACTTGGAGAACTTCTCCCAACATCCTTCACAGATTTGTCATTTCTATTATGTTTATAATTTTGATTAATTGTAACTTTGACTGTTTTGCCTTCCTCACAGACAAGACGGACAGACTTCCTTGGGTCATGATTTCCATTCTTTGAGCTCTTGGCCTCTTCCATTATAGTGAAGACCTGCTTCTCCTGTCTCGAGACCACTTGAAGTGCAATTCTTCAGCAATTTGCAGTTGATTTTAAATCCTCTGTGCAGGCAAGGATCGTAGCTGATTGTCTACTGAAGAAATAATGATAAGACATTTTTAAAATGAAGGGAAAAGATTAAATCTCTACGTAGACAGCACATTAAATAAATTTCTCTAAAGGAAGGTGTAAATACAAATTATTATAGGAAGCATATTCCCCCCACAGGCGCAAGTGCATTTTCATAATACATTCCAGTATTAAACTCACAAAAATTTTGATCATCTTGATTTGTATTTAAAAGAGGAGGGATATGAAGAGACAAAAAAATGGCAGAACATGCTAAAAAACACCCAGTGATAAACCTGCCAACAGCTTGCTTTTTTCTTTCCTTCCTATTTCTGGCTTTCTGAACAAAAACAAGAACCAAGATGTCTGCAACTACACTGGGAAAAAAAAAAGGAAAAAATTAACACATCTAAAAAATACCACTCAATAAACACACAGCTCAAATTAGCCACTAGAGAAAACTAATTCAGTTTCCAGCAAGCAAGCTCCATTTTATTAACTGATTTTAAAAAGCATTTAGAGATACAGCTCAAAGTATTAATAATAAACCTGACCGATCACCTGCACCTCCTATTCTCAAACAAATTTGCTGCCAGCAATTAAGTAAGATTTTGCTTAGCAAGAAAACCCCACAAATAGTAAATATTTTGTTTAGCTGCAGATTAACTCTCCTAATCCAAACCTCAGCCCTTTAGGTGGTATATGATCGTCTGAGCTTTATGTTGGAGACAACTCAAAAGTTGTGTTTCCAGTGGGAGGAGGTTAAGCACAAGTGGGTCTGTTTGTAACGAATTATTCTTATTAATATAGAAAATGAAGGCAAGAATCTGCAACAAGAACTTGGGATTTTTTTTCTAATAACAACATTGAGAGAGCAATTGAATAAAGCATTAGATGTAGAAGAAAATTAATTTTGTAAAACTATAGCAAAATACAGAGTGCAGAGTTTCTCTCTTTCCTGGCCAGCTGCATATTTGGTAGGTAAATGCATGACCCATGGAAATTTCTGGGTTCTAGAGAACCCATCACTTATCATTTAGTGAAGAAATAACAGAAAAGTCTATGAATTACAGCTATTAAAAGTATCACAACTTCTGTACTTTAAAAACAAGAACCAGAATAAAGGATCAGATTAAACTGTCTGCTTAAAAAAAAACCCCAACCAACCAAAAAAACCTTTCTGAATATTATCAGTATAAAGTACAGTAATTTTTTTTCAGGCTATATAATACAGTTACTGTCTCACTTTCAAGAGACACAAATCAGAAAATACTCCAGGACACAAAGTATGTACTAAAAATGGTTATCTTAAGTCTCTATTGATATAATTGAAAATACATATATTTCAAAAGTGAAAAATCAAAGAAACAAACAAAACCCACAGGAATTTTCCTGAAGATGCTGTTAGCATCACATTCTTTAGTAAGATACAAAACCTGAAGAAGAAAAAAATCTGCATTCCTAAATTTGTTCCAATGGCTAAGTATTTTATCTCACAAATACATTCAGTTAGTATTGCAACGATTTTCTATTAAACACTGATTGCACCTGATTCTTACTTCTAGATCAAAAATCACAAAGATTAAATATTATTTGCCTTTGGATTGTAGCCAGTCTTTCCCATAGCAATTCTAATCAAAAAGCAGCAGGAATTCCTGCCCACCCGTACCAGCACTGCTGAAGCCTCAGGGTGGTAAGGAGAGCCCAGGATCCCCAGGTTGGCTAAATTTAAGTGACTCCAGTCCCTGAGCACCAGGATAAAGCCCTGCCCTAGAGACTGGTGAGCTGTTACAGCTCCGTACAAATGTCACTGTCTTTAAACTCTACAGTGGGTTTGGTTTTTAATTCATGTAACCAGAAGAGAAATGGGAATAGGATTTTTCAAGTTCTAAACGAATCACGTTCACTTGTTCAACCTGAAGAGAGGAGAAAAACTTCCCAAACCAACANCCCTTCCCTTCCCTCCCCTCCCCAAGCCGTGCTCACTCCCAGCGCCGGGGCTGCTCCCTCCCTTGGGCAGCTCTGCCGCCAACCAAACCGGAAAACCAATCCAGCTTAACATAAAGCTGGCACCAGGCAGGAGGAGGAGGAGGAGGAGGAGGAGCACGCCTGGTAATAACAAACAACTCGTAGGGTGGGGACAGCTCCTGTTGGCACCACTTCCAGATTAAAGCTACCATGAAACTCCGGCATTGGAGGAAAAGTGGGGCTGCTTTTTGTACGTGTCNACCCCCCCAAAACAAAAAAAAAAAAAAAAAAAACAAAACCCAACCAAACCACAAAGACACACATCAATTCCACCTTCACTTCTGACACCACTTCCCCGTCCAGCTCGGGCCGGGAGCACACCGAGGCCGGCTCCAGGATCAGAGGGAAGCAGCGCGGGGCAGCTCCGGCTCCAGGCGGAGCAACACCGCCCTTCCCTCTCCTCCCTNGAGGAGGAGCACGCCTGGTAATAACAAACAACTCGTAGGGTGGGGACAGCTCCTGTTGGCACCACTTCCAGATTAAAGCTACCATGAAACTCCGGCATTGGAGGAAAAGTGGGGCTGCTTTTTGTACGTGTCAAGTTGTTAGAGTCGTATTTTGAAAATAAGTTTTAAAAAAACTGCAAAAATTATTCAATAAAATACACAATTATGTATTGAAAGAGAATATATAATCTTTGGTCAAAGGTACTTATTTTGAAAACAAGTTTTTAAAAAATTGCAAAAATTATTCAATAAAATGCACAGTTATGTATTTAAAGAGAATATATAATCTTTAGTCATATGTACAAAAGTGATGGGAAAAAGCAACTAAGAAAACTGGTAGTAAAAACTAGAACTCAGCTAATAAATTGAGTACTGTGATAATGTTACATATCAAGAGAGTGAATGTAATCAAGTGTAAGTAGATAATGTTAAAAACCACAGATGTAGTCTTTATTCCTAAGAAATATGAATAAAGAGGTCATGACATTTCATAAGACAAGAATATTCTGTACCCAAAAAAAAGGAAAAGGGTTCCACAATTAAATGCAGAATCTGACATGCAAGTGCAATAATAATGTTGTTGAACTCCAGGATTTCTTTTTCTTTCCTTTTGTTCTTTAATACTGAAACGATTTAGCAAACAAAAAATAATTTAAACTGCTGCACCATATTCAATAGTAACCACCTCACAAAGAACTGCAAAGTAAACCAACTAATAAAACTTAGTTTAAGAAACAAAGAGAGACCTCTCCTAAACCCAGGAAAGACAAAAGAAGATCCTCCTCTGTCAGATATCAGCCATCTACATATGAGAGAGGGAAATGGGGAGAGGGAAAGGAGTGCCTCTGGAAAAAATAACATGGTTGGAAACAAAACACTGGAGTGGAGTGAATCAGTGCTGAGGTGGCATCTTTCTAGAAACCTGGATGGCACGTCTTATTCACAAGCTCAGGCTCATACCAAATTGCCAGACCTGGAATCAAAGAAGAATTTTCTCCCAGCCAGGCTGGCAACAAAACCAGAGCTTTTTGCCTGCGTCTGCAAAGTGGGGTATGATTAACCTGTTGAAACCATTTCAGCATATTTCATTTATTCAACATCCCGGTGTTACAAGGGACTCTGTTTCCCCTGCTTTCTGAGTGTACAGTGCCTATTACTCCTCTGAAATCTAGCTCAGCTCTTGGCTCTTTTTAGAAAAATAATCTGGCTGAAATACAACAGCTTGAGGTCAGACAAGATACCATCTGATTTTAAATTCCAGAAAATTATTAAATCTATACATACCTACAGCAACCAAATTAAAAATGTTTAAAATCAGCTTTGATTAGAATTCATTTTAGGCTCACGAAATGAAGAAATGAGAATGTTTCACTTTCATTTCTGTCCGTTTCTTTTGTTTCCTCTACCTTGCAGACTAGCATTAGAAAATTCTGCATTTGAATTGCAAAGAATCAGAGTAAGGCTTACTTCCAAACAGGGGGAAAAAGACAACCACCAAAAAACTTTCAAGAAGGTATTTCTACCCATTTGCCCTTCCACTTCTTCCTCTCAAGTTGTTCCACTGTATTCAACTCCCTCGAAGACACACATTTTGGGTCAGACTTTGACATAACAGGGCCTCTTCAAAGATGAAGGCCAAGTTCAACTGTGAGCTCTTGCATTCTGAGTTGCTCTTTTGGAAAGCTTTTTTTAATCATTTCATTAGCAGCAGAACTGACTCTACCTGGCTTCCTACACATTCATTTTGTGCTCCTCTGTCACACTCTCGATCACAGCCCCTTGGGCTAGCAGGGCAGACGTGCTGGGGCTGGAGGAACATACACCCTGTCTGGTTTGTACCTGCTCCCTACAAGGAAATGGAACTTCCTCCTGCTTCCCCCTCAGCAGAGACCTCTCCTCTGCTGAGGCATAATTGTTCCAGAAAACAGACAGAAACTCAATGATCCTTTGACATTACTTCAAATATGTTCTAAAATGTGGTCCCAACTGGCTGAAATGTCCAAAAGTAAGGACTAGAGCATAGAAGGGCAACTAATGGGAAAGAGAACAGGCTTGTAAGTTTTGTTTCCCCGGGGAGTACTAGATAAAATATAAACACAGAAAGTACTACAAACATAAATGTTATCACCCTCTTTCTATAAAGCATTCCCTCCTTTGAGATAGGGAGACTTGTATTTTATCCAAGACCTGCTTTTATCTCTCCCATTATGATTGTCCTTAAGCTCAAATCTCCCAGCCAGCCTTCCAACAGTAAGTGGGGTGATTAACCTCAGTGCCCCCCCTCGCCTCATTACCAATATAGCCCAGCTGAACTTCCTCAACAAAAATAAGAGGAAATTCTGCAAACAAAGGTTACAGCCACAGTCAGGAACAATAGGAAAGGTTGTCTTCTGCACTCTGCTCAGACTGCAGCACAGGTGATGTCTACAGACACCCCAAATGTGCCGGGGAGGGGGGTCTTTTCTGACTGTTTACAGCCTTAGGCCCATTTTTCTGTCTGAGAACTTCTACAAATCATTCAAGCCTCTCCCATGTTCTTTGTCAATAGTTTTAAAAAAAATTATCACACATTTATGTTTGGTTTATGATGAACTAGACATAACTTAGTACAAACTACTACCCATGCTTGATGTTTTTCCAAAGTACTTACAATTAAAACTATCAGAGATTACTGGCCACTAAAGCGCCTCAGGCTCCATCAGCACTAAACCCACCGGTATTCTTAGTAACAAACATAAGTGCTACATAGTGTTTCAGAACTACCTCTTACTACAGGCCATAGAATTTATCCTAGCAAGTGTAATACTACCAAAATCTACCCAGAAGACAGCACAGTGCACATAAACTTTAACACACAAATCAAGGATGCAACAAAACTGGCACTCTGCGCTCAGTGAAGACAGGAAGCTCTGATGCTGTATTTACAATGTGGAAGATTGAAAACTTCTAAGGAGTGATCATTAGATAAACATTGTGTGTATATATCTATATCTATACGTAAAAATATATAACACTATAACAGGATGATATCTGATTTACAGAAGTACTGCTGAATAAATGAAGTAACAGGGAAGGCTTTGGTTGACACAAAACTTTGTAACATCTACAGGTGCAAATATCTTACAATTAAATTACGAAGTGAGCAAAATATGCTGGATGGGAGATCCATAAAGGATATGCTTGTTACAGATTATTCTGCATTGACTCACTGTTTTTTCTACAGCACAGTATGACTCACTGAGAAGGTGAGAAAAACGAACGTCACCCAACACCAAGAACTACCACTTTTCTGACCCTACTGCTGCTGCCTCCCGTGCCAAGCTCGGGAAAGCCATCCTCTCTCAGTCACACCAGCTGTGTTACAACAGTTTCCCCTATCTCTCTATTCCATATGGGCTCTTAATGCTTCCATACATTTTGGTTCTGATTGTACCTTTTACTGCAATAGTCCTTTACACCTCAGAATTGACTGCAGCAAACCCTGAAGCCAGAAGCGGGGCAGCACCTGCCCCAAATCCCCCCGTATGCTGTACCATTCATGCTGGGAGCAGAGCAGATACAAGGGAGCTCTAACTTCAAAACCAAACACACACAACATCAGTACAAGTACCCATGAGGAGGCTGGGAAAATACAGTACAGCACTGCACTGGTTTAGAGCCTCTCAGAGGCTTCAACTGATCACAAAACTGGTTTAAATGTGGCCACATACTGAAACTCAATTTATTCACCTTAATCTTAACCTTCATTTATGCTCAGTGCTTGTGCTAACTGAAAATACAGCAGTATGTATTGTGGCATAGAAGCTTATCTGGATCTTGTATTTAAGCAATAGTGAGCCCTTCACCCAAACTGGAATCCTTGAGGAAGGGATGGTCTTTGAACTACTTCATACCAGCTGCAAACCAGTTCACAAACCACAGAGAAAGCAAGCAGATCTTCTACCAGTATCCTCATGCCTGTTCACCAGCATCCAGCACTTTCACTACTGAAAGAAACATGCTGAAAACCACGACTTCAGGAAAGCTGTCAAGAACACAGCCACACTCAGTGGACTGAGTCACAACAGTTTGTAACACAAAACTGATTCCAGACTCCTGTGTCAAGCTTTGCTGACACCAAAAACTAAAATCTGAAAGTTACTTCTTGCTGGCAATAGTATTTCATGCATCAACAGAAATGAAAATAAAATCTAAGAACATCTGATAAATTGGGTTTTTTTCCAAAGGTTTGTTGAAACCTTAGAACCAAAACTATAAACCAAGGATACAGTATGAGTACACATGCACGTGTGCATGCATTTCTGTGAAAACAAAAAAAAAGAGTAAAAATTAAATTCACGTGCATTGTTACAAAATTTAGGTTGTCTTTTGTACTTCTAAGTTAAACAACTTATCAAGCAATATACAAAATAGTCTTAATGTGCCAAAAGCACCAGAAATGTTGACTTCTACTGGATTGCTTCCATTGTGCAAATTAATCCACTAAGCAAACTGCAGGATCCTTCTTTCTATGAGTTCTCAGTACAAGTCAGCAACAGTTTTGCATTATTTCACTAAGATAGTGACAAAAATAAAGTTAATTTAGTAGAAATGCTTTGTAAAGTTTAAAAAGCCAGGATTACAACTAGAACACAGAATATACTCCCAGTCAAACTGCCTTACAGTATCAACATGAATACAACAATCCAAACCCATTACTCTGACAGGCAGATCCACAAGACAATTAAGAGGAGCTCCTCAGGAATATCTTGTTTTCAAGTAAGACACAGGGAAATCCTGCTCCCCTTTCTTCCTCCCCATAGCAGCAATTCCCTTCAGAGGAAGAACCAGCTAAATGCCCTGCACAGTGCAGGTGTCCTGTGGCATCCCACAGTTTCTTTACCACTGCAAGCTGAGGTATGAGAGGAAAGTCCCAGCTGTCCTCTGTGCAAGAACAGAACACAGGAGGAACTTTCTGATCCCTCTGGGTCTATCTTCTGGGAACGTATCCCAATATATGTTCTGGGAAAAGGTAATTTTATCACAAAATTAATTTTATGAAGGTTCTCACTAAAGTTAAGTAGAAAAATGGTTTTACAAAGCTCATTGCAAAACTGGTGTTTGTAAAAGAGACCTCTTACTCCTAATACAGCATATTCTGCCAAGTACTGTAATTAAGTCATAGTTCCATGGCTGGCTTACTTTTCTTGTCACGGAAATAATTATGTCATAACTATCTGGGGTCAGACTATCCAAAAAGCACCTACTGAAACCAGGAGCACAAGTCAAAACACAAACAACATGTATCCTCTATTTTCAAGCAAATGCAATGACCCCTGAATCCAGGGCACGGTGCTCAGGAAGCCAAGTGACGTGGAGGTGGCATGGATATAAAAAAAATTATTAGATCCATACTTAGATACAACTATCTTTTTAATGTACTAATCTCTACCTTAGCCTAAATCCGATTATATTGTTTCTCTGTGTGTTACGAGCTTATCCTCCTTTGATATACCCAGAAACAACCTTAAAAGCCAGGAGGCCTCAGGTAATATGACACATTCAGCCAACTGGCAAATTGCAACATATTGCAAAAGCAGCAAAGTCGTTCAGCTGTATTTGTATACAAAATAAGCCAACAAAAGAGCACAACCACGTCGGCGAAGGGATGCCTGGGTGTCACTCCAGGCAGATCGTAATCCACGGAAAGGAGAACCTCTCACGGCGGAGCGGGAACAGCTCTCGAGGGCAGCCCCGCACACGGGGCATTTCCCGCGGGCCTCGCCGACTGCGGTGGTCTCTTCCTCCCCGCAATATTTAATTCCACGGGGCGTGCGAACAACAAACCGCACGCACCAGCTCCGGCCCGGATGCGCCCCCAGGGGCGGCCCCGGCCCCCCGCTGACCTTGGGGCGGCCCCCGCGCCGCGGACCCCCGGCGCCTCCCCCCGCCCGGCCCGAGGCCGCGACGGGCCGTCGAGGCGGGGC
>VWZW01002780.1:967314-1048715 GCA_013397115.1 Edolisoma coerulescens
TATATTTTTTTCATAATTACCTCCCAATAGCCATGCTAGTTTTTCCCCTCGTTTCTCTTCCCAGGCCTCTTCCTACGCACAGAATCAGCAAGGTTGGAAGAGACCTTTAAGATCAC
Organism: Edolisoma coerulescens; assembly: GCA_013397115.1. Classification (NCBI taxonomy): domain Eukaryota; kingdom Metazoa; phylum Chordata; class Aves; order Passeriformes; family Campephagidae; genus Edolisoma; species Edolisoma coerulescens. Next base: position 967,431 of record VWZW01002780.1, read on the forward strand.
CCAGTCCAACCGTGCACCCAGCACTGTCACTGCATCCCCACAGCCACCAAACCAGAGCACCCAGCGCCAGGTCCAGACGCCTCCTGAGCACCTCCAGGGATGGTGACTTCGTAGGGCAACCTATCCAATGCCTGTCCACCCTAACAGGGAACATTTTTTTTCTTAGTATCTAATCTGAATCTCCCCTGTCTCAGCATAGAACCATTTCCTCTGGTCCTTTCCCTGCAGGCACGGGAGAAGGGGCCGGCCCCTCCTCACTACACCCTCCTGTCAGGGAGCTGTGGAGAGCGATGAGACATCTGCTCCGCAGGCCCTGTGCAGCAGCTTAGGGCTCGATGGAGCCCGGGCCTTGATCCCCGCTTCCCCAGGGCTGCTCCCCCTCCTCCTGTGCTCGGTGGAGAAGGGCGGGCGTGCTCCGGGGACCTGGGGAAATGACTCCAGGCTCCCTGACCTTGGCTATGAAGCTGGCCCCGGCAGCAGCCAGGGACAGCGGCTTGGCCAGCGTGTCTGCTGGCAGATCCGCAGGTCTCGGGGGAGAAGAGCCAGCCTGCCGGCTCTTGGCAGTGCTGCACGGTGACCTAAAGGCACTGGCAAGTGCTTGCCTGAGGCAAATCCCTCTGTGATCCAGTACTACCCCTTTTTGGCAGTGAAATGTCATGTTGTTGGCACTTCCTAGCCCAGGCTAAGGAGGCCTTTCCAGGAAAATAAGGCACGTAAAAGATCAGTGTTGAACTACGAAAGGGGTTCAAAGGAAAGTATTAAAAGTAGTATGAATAGTAGTGCTGGAAACACTACCTCAGGGAGTCTGTGTAGGTAAACAAAAGTTGCAAAATCTGTAATACAGGGTTCTATAAATACTGACAAGACATACTTCTGAATGTATTGTGAAGTCAGCACAATCCTTAGAGGTAACCTCTGCTTTTTTTGGTTCACTTGAAGTTCACACTTTACAAAACTAGGACTGGGTAGCTCAGGGTAATGGGATGTGGTGCAGAGGTTTCACCTTTAGGGACTTGGGCCAGTCCAGGGCAGCAGTGACAGAAACAGCAGTGCTGCCGCGGGGACAGCTGAGGTTAACTGGGTGGTGGTTCCAGCCTATTCCAATCTATTTGACAAAGATTTTTATTAGGTTTAGTAGGCCAAAGAGTAAATTGCAGAAGTAACTAGATTATACTTGCTGCTGGGTACAGTCCTCCTAGATCAACATTGAGACATGCTGGTGAGCAAACACACGCAAGTTTGCAAACCTGACGGGCATATTTCCTTCAAATAGTTGGATAGACTTTAATATGAACTGGTAGTGCAGTTTGGCTCTGAAAACTTGTACTAGTACAAAGCCAACAGTTTTGACATAGTTTCTTTCTCTGTGTTCAGGAACAATGCCTCCTTCTTTGCTGATGTTAAAGAATGTTTTATTGCAGAGAGCAATATAGAAACATGGCACTAAAAGAGGAAGCAGAGTTCTACTGCCAGCTGGCCATTATTTAAAGAATTCTCAATTCAGTGCCAGTAATCAAAAACTTTCCGATTCTGGGCTCAGTTTGTAGGAGAAAATATGTCTCTGAAAGACACTAAATTTTAGCTAGAAATCAGAGATGATAATCATAAAGCTGTAGGAAGTAGATTTTATGAAGTCCCTTTCTAGAGCAAAATTTGCTTCTTACGTTGCAGTATTATGCCTTGTTTTTAGTCCTATACCTAAGCAACTAAAATATTATTCCTTGAAAATGTAAATGTGTATTGTAGATTTCTTTTTAATTTTTTGACAAAAGAATCCCCAAAACACCTGCTGATCATCATTGGAATGATTTTTTAAGATTATTTTTAGAATTTACTAGGTTTTAAAAATCTTTTTAAATGGATATACCAAATTAAAGCCCTGTTCTCTTTCTCCAGATGTATCTGAAGAAACTCTAAAGCTTCTTAGACAATTTACTTATTAAATGAGGAGATCATATTTGACTGCCATTGTGGTCAATACTAAAGTCAGGAAAGTATCTAGGAAAATACTACTTATCTGCGAAGAACTTCACATTCTCATCACAGTGTATCTTTGCTGTAGACAGCATGGCAGAAGATTTTCCATCTATCCATCTATATACTTTTGTAGCCTATTACATTATTTCTTGATGTTGGATGTCTACTTAAACTGAAATACATAAAATATGTGAAAAGTCTGAAATGCTTGAAAACTATAAATAAGTTTTTCAACCAGTTATATATGGCTTCTTCCCTTACAGTAATGCCAGTCATGCTTGAATTACCTAAGCAAATTTAATCAAAATGTCAAAGATCTACCAAAACTCAGGTTTTTAAAAAAACCCAAACACAAAGTGAGATTACAAAATGTAATTTGCTCTTCAAAAGATAAATTTCCAATATGCCTTGGAGCCACTCTTAATTGTTTTCTGTAAATCACTGCATTTTGCTTTTCTTTGCCAAGATCTATCAGAATGATAGCCATCCATGGCTGACCAGTTTCTTGGTCCAAGAAGAAATCAATGATCATCAAATGCTTTCTATTGTTACTTTGTAAGTACAAATCCTTTTCTTCCAGCAGGCATAGTAACAAACTGTACAAATGGCAGTTTTTTGCAGACAGCACAAGAATGACATCAGTGCACCGAGGCAGCGTTTTGGCTCTGAATGTCTGAACGCTTTGATACCAAACTCAGTTCCTGATGCTTTATGGCCCTTTCGTGCTTGAAAACCCTCTGGTAGCGTGGTTTCTCCCATCTCACACAGTGAGACCAGCGGTCTGGCCACTCACTTCTCACCAGCCAGGTGCACGCCGAGCTGGATTTCCTGCAGGCCTGGCTGATGTGGCTGTTTTATGTGGCGTGTTGGTCATCCTGGTTTTGCTGACTGTGTGCTGTGACTCTCTCTCGGAGCACTCGCCTCAGTAACCAGTAGCAACCAAGCCACTGCTGTCCTTTGACATTACACCGTAGTCACTACATGCAATAGTTAGTACCCAAAAAGAAAAAAAGGCCTTTGCAAATCCATCAAAAATCACAACGACAGAGTTAAAGCAGGATCTTTAAAAACACCGAGGTCATGGGGTTTGATCCCTGTATGAGCTATTCACTTTAAGGGTTGGACGCAGTGATCCTTGTGGGTGCTTTGCAACCCAGAATATTCTGCGATTCAGTGACTGGCATCCCACAGAGTGAGCAGACTAGTGCTTTAAACCCGTAACCGTTCAACGCGCCACTTCCACCACGAAATGCTCCATTTCAGAGCGTGTGCATCCCCCAGGGCGGCATCCCGGCGCGGCGCGGCGCGGAGCGGAGCGGAGCGGGCCGAGCCGCCGAGTGCCGCAAAAGGCCCGTTTGCAGCAGCGAGGCGTTTGCGGCAGCGCGGCCGGGCCGCGGCCGGGCGGGCAGAGGCGCGGCGGCCGTGCAGCATGCTGGACCCGGAGGGCAGTGTGGAGCACCAGCCTGCCTCCTCCTTCCCCAAAGCCCTCCTCATCCCTCTAGCCATGCTCCTCGCAATTGCAGCGCTCCTGCTCTTAGCCTTTTCCGCCACGCGGCAGAAGGAGCCTGATTTTTACACTTTCAGAGTTGTAAACATCAGGGGCAAGCTTGTGTCTCTGGAGAAGTACAGGGGCTCGGTAAGTGCGGCGGGGAGGGGCGGCTCCCGGCCGGGCTCACTAACAGGCAGCCCTTGCATGTCCGCGGAGCGAGCGCGGGGGAGAGCGCTCGGGGCCCCGGTGCGCACACGCGTGTGCCTCTGGGCTGCTCGCTCTGTGCCTGGCGGGACCCCGCGCTGCCCTTTGGCGAACACGTCTGGCTAACACAGGCTCCTCTTCAATAAAGCGTTTGCAGTCTAACCCCCGTGTGTGTCCGCGTCTTCTGCCGCTGCAGCCGCCTGTAGACGTGGCAGGCAGGGAATGCTGCCCTCCTGCCGTTCTTGCAGCAGGATGGATTGCTCTGGATTCTGCCTATTCCATTGGAAGCTCAGGAAGTTTGTGTCTTTTTGTAACTTACTTTTGGAGTTTATTTCTGCCTTTTAACTGCATGACTTCTTGTACGTTATTCTTACGTAAATCCCATTCCTTTTTAATGTTCTGCATTTAAAAAAAAAAAAGGGATTTGATCCGTGGCTGATGGAGTTAACAGATTTCACAGTAGTTTGTAAAAACGTGAGAGACATTACAGAGTATCAGAGTATAATCCAATTGTAACAACATCATGCAATTCCTCTCTCGCTTTTTAGTGCGACAGCAATATGAGGAAGGGCACATTGATGCATATGCGTTTATGATGTCTTCTAAATTTTATTTACATATTACATTAAGGATTTCTAGGCAGAGCTTTTCATACCATTTAAAAACAATGTTCTTGGCTGTAATCTGATTTTATTTTATTTTATTTTATTTTATTTGTGGTTTGATCATCTAGGAAAGATGGTCAGTACCTATGGAGGAGTGAAAAGAGAACTTAGCACACTCATTATACTTAATATTATAAACTCTTGTAGTCCCTTTCACAAATTATTGAAGCTAAAATCGACATAAATCCCGCAAGCGCCGCTCTTAGCACACGAGTGGCACATCTGTGATACAGTCAGGCAGTCCAATAGTTTCGCTGCAGCCCAAAAAAGGCAGCACCACTTCTCGCTTTCACCCTTTTTCTCCAGCTTTGTGTTTCCACCTTCCTCTTTCACCTCCTCAGGTGTCTGAGCTCACTGGTCCACAGCAGCAGGTCACTAAAACATTGGCAGGAAGGCAGAGAAGCTATATAGGGAGATGCACACTTTCTTGAGCTCAGCAGAAAGGGATACTGGTGGATTTGGACCAAATGAGAGGTCTAAATCCTGTCTGGTCAAAGTCCTCATCCCCCTCCATTCACAACTGAAATACAGCAGAACTGGTCCCATGCCCACTCAAATATCTATGTTGGAGAAAAACATAGAAGCTGTTTAACATTGAGCAATATTTGTGTTTTTTTAATGAGCTCCTTCCAAAGGCTCTGTCAATAAATCCTTTTACTGGGGCATGTTTTGTCTGCACATCATCTGCTAATCGGAATAAACAAATATGACCTGTAGCTTCTCTATCTCAGGGCCAGAATCCACATGGAAAGGAGTTAAGGGGAAACTCAGAAGAATTCCTTACAGCCACTCTGCAGAGAGCTGGGGGTGTTCATCCCCTCTGAAACAAGCTGCAGAGCCTGGTCTGGAATCTCGTGTGCTGTATCCCAGTGCTGTGGTTCCAGGCCATCCTCGAGGCAAAGCTGGTTTCATAAAGGGGAGCTCTAGAGCTGTACCTGGGAAAGATAATACCATTGATGAATGGTATTCCTTGGTCTCTGCTAGGCCACATGGAATAGTTTATTCCAAAAAAGTGACATTCGGCTTCTGTATGGAATAAAAGGTAGATTTGCATTCAGAGATCCTATTAATGTTCAGGCTACCAGCTCTTTGATAATGCATGTGCACAATTTTAAAGAAAATTACAGCAATAAAACACATCCCTTTCTGTCATTATGTTGTCAGAACTCAGTATCAAGATAGAAAAAGGTTAATTAAAACTCCCATTTATTTCTTAAAATAAACTTACTTAAATCTGCAGTTAGATAAGTAATGTTAAGGCGTAGGTTTATCATAATATTTTAAAGCTATTAAAAGAAAGCAAATATTATTAAAGTACTACGCGTGTGCTGGTGGTGTTTTAAGGAAAGTGAGTCACTAGTTAGCTCCTGGAACAATAGTCTGCTAATTGCTAAACCAGCTTTTACCAGCCTTAAGCTTTCTGGCAGATGTAGAGAAGACATTTTCTTCAATTCAGTCACTCAGCTAATTTATTTAAATAACTACTTAATTGGTAGTCAAGAAACTAACTAGGAATTGAAAAAAACCAAAGGCTTCCAGAGCCTAAAAAAAAATTAATAAAGTCTGCTAATTTTAAAACCACAAGAGCCATGCTAAGTATAAACAATCAGTGCAATTCATGACTGACAGAATCATTCTTCAATAAGTCATTATTAATATAAACTTGTGTCTATTCAGACCGTTGAAACAATTTTTTCATAGTAAGAAAAAAAAGACTGATTGATATTAATTCACTTTCTGTTTGAGCGTATCTTGATACGAACCACGATTACCCTCTGTCATACAGTAGAGAAAGGGAGGACTATTACCACTGAGAAAAGAGTTCCACAAGTGAAATAGATCAAAAAATTGTCTGGTTCACTGTGTTGTGGAGAAGGCCATCCTTCTATGGTTTTTCCACACTACCATAAACTGTTGACCCATCTACATTAAAAATGAAGGGCAGCAATGATAGTTGGACAAGAATCAAGGGGATCCAAACAAGATTAGTTTTCTACTTAATCTAATTCAATAATCTTATCTTTTCTTTTATTATCTGTATCTGATATGCTGTAAGAGGCAGTATTCTTACCAAAAATAGTACCTATTTGGGAGTCAGAACTCCCAAACATCAACTGTTCCCCGCTGTGTTTATGCCTATCTTGATGTAATGGTACCAATCTACCACCCAGCTAAGTACAGTGTGCTGGGGTGGAATTAAGCAGTGTCAATGCAGTGCCTTTGGAAATCTTGAGCCATAGGTACTATAATCATAGAAAAGCATTAGGCACTATAACAATTTAAGCATTATTTTTAACTGAATATTATTATTGAAAGTAGTGGTAGGCACTTTGGACTAGAGCTCACTGCAATCCGTGAGTGTGGTGTCACTGAGTGTGGATAAATACAGAGCACAGCCACTGAATTACTGCACAAATATTGCTGTTTGTTCCATGAAGGTGAAAGCTCAGTGAGTTGGTGCAATCTGACACTTGTGGCTGGTTCTTCCATCAGTCACATGGAGCCAGTTAAGAAACTCCAGGTCTAAAACCCAAGCATCTACTGTCTCTGCTGACAGATCCACAAAGGGTTACTTGAAGGTGAGACAGATTCCTGAATCTGTCCCGGGATTTTTCCCTAAAGGAGGCATGCTGGTGTAAACATTAAGTAAAGCAAGAAGAGTTTTTGCAGTGTTAAGTAAGTGAGTTCACTACTAGAATGCATGGTTTTCTAAGCAAAAGCAAGGAAAGGATAGTATTAAGAGGTCAGACAACAGCTGATAAAGAACTCAGCTGAAATGAAATCATTTTTGTGAGGTCCATTGAACTGTTTGCACTGCACACTAGGTGGTGTGCTTGACTTGCACTCCTAGAGTCTAAAGTCAGGCATATTGAACTTAATTTAAATCATTAGTAGTTATAAGAAGTCAAACTACAGCCTCTACATGAGAGCAAAAAGAGTGACTGTTATGTATTAAAAATAAAACACAGACCAAAAAATATCACCAGTTTAAATCACTTCTAATATGAGACATCTGAAAGATAACTCAGGAATTTTTAAAGCATAATTTTAAACTTCCATTGAGAAATCTAATAGACCATTCAAGTTTTCATTTTATGTGTTATACTTTTAAGATGTTTGCCCTATTAAATTATGGAGTTCAGTAATGGAGAATTCAGTTACAGAGAATGCATTCTTCTGAGGAAAAAAGAGAAGCATAATGTGTCTGCCATCCCAAGAAATGCTGCGTGTAGTTTCCATCTGTTTTGGAAGAATAGGTTTGGAAGTTTGCACTATTTGCACTGTGAGCTATCAAGCCTTTCACCACCATGACAAGTAATTACTGTTTTTAAACAGCTGTAAATTAAAATAGTTGTTTCTTTTTGAGTGAATCCTTTCATGCCCTCTTTTTACTTAAAATCAAGTAAAAGTTATAAAAGCTTGATTATATTCACCAGCAAATCACTTTCATATCTGTTTTAATATGAACACAATGCCTACATAACCTTATTTCCCCCAAACCTCCAATGATAAATTCTTACATTACCATTCTACTTGAGATAAAGTACCAATAGAGGTGAATTCAATAAGGTGGATGAATACTTCTGCATCATGAAAATTCCAAGGCTTAAACTCCATTTTAAAAAGCTTCTACAATTTCATATGAAACACCTACATGTAACTTCAGCTCTTAGTAGTACAATTTATCTTTATTTCACACTAAACTACAGTTATCACTATGTTTGGTAAATCAGATTATTTGATAAGAACAGAACTGTCAATAGTTATTTTTTATGTCCAACATATAAATTCTACTTTAAATGCTGAGAGTCTGCAGCAGGAATGCATCATAAAATTATTACCTCTCCTCTGAAAAAAAAAATCTAATTATATGCCATAATTTTGGATGTTTTAGGAGACTGAATTTAAAATTTCAGGCAGAGCTTGTAAGTTTGAATGAAAGGGATGATTTGGAGGTGAGATGGCTGCAGGTCATATTTCATATACAAGTGTACAGGGGTTGCTTAGATTGCATCCTGCTGACACATTACACCACAAAGAAGATTACAGCAGCTTGTGCTTGGTAAGATTACCTGTCTTACAGGGAAAACAGTGCCACTCCAAATCCACTTTAAATTCAATAGCTGGACTTTGATGATCCTCATGGGTCCTTCCAGCTCAGGATATTCTATGATTCTATGATAGCCACACAGCTATACGAAGTAGAAAATACGCAGAGTAAATGTTAATGTTTAATGTAAGAAATTACAAACACCAACATCCCCTTAGCTTTTTCTTTACTCATTCCTACCCCTTCTACATATTTCATCTTATGATCCCATACCTTACCCAGGTATGTACTTTTACATACCAGTTTGTTTTCTGGCTTTAAAAACATTATGCACATGTAGCCATTTGTTTTTCACTAAATATAATTTATCTGACACACCTTATTTCCATAAATACTTTTGTATAAAAGTGTTAGAATGGACTCAATTTATGTAGAATGAGCGGCAACTTACACAAAATTAATTCACGACAATAATAAAACTCTAAGTCTAAAAATAAATTCTAAAAGTTATTTAAGGATAAAATATCTCAAAAACCAATGAAAAATTCTTCAAGGCTTTGAGAAACTGTAATATGTGTTAGTTCAGAGTTAGGTCACTTAATTTTTCCAACAAATTCTGTTGTTCCTGTCTGTGACAGCTTCCTCCCAGCTGGATCTGTGCTGGCAGATCCTGGTGCAAATATCTGAGTGACACAATGCACACAGCGTTGGACATGATCCACTGCAGGAATGACTTCAAAGGACAGTGGGCAGCCTTCACTTCTTGGAATCTCTAATTGAGGCTGTAAACCTTTGAGCAAAAACTGTTGTCATTTTGTCACAACTGAGTAGGTTTACTCTAGAAGTGATGGGAAATTTTACAGCCCACACTGCACAGACCAACCCCAAATCCTGTAATTGCTTCTCTTAACTTCCAGGTCAAGACATCTACACTAGCAGTGATAAATGGATCAGACAGTTCTGTGTGGGCACCAAATTCTGTGCAAGAAAAGATGCTGCAGAGCAGATGCTTCACAATAGATAAATAAACAACAAAAAAAACATTGATTTGCAAGTTTTTTTCATTCAACTTGGTATATCTTAGCTGGATGATCACTTCTTAAATATCTTTAGAAATTGTCCAAAAGGCAGAATGGAGAAATACATATTGTCTGTAAACTGAAAATTAAGATTGCTTAGCAGCTGATTGATTATCTTAATGCTTGCTGAAGAAGAATACATAAAAGAAATATTAAATCTTCCTTTTGTGAATAGAACTCTATGTAGTTTCAAATATGTGTTCAGTCGTAATTCCCTAGACAGTCTTTCTTTTTTTAAAACAATCTTCATTCCAGCCTACCTGTTGGAAAACTGACACGTGCAGCACATTTTCAAATGTGCTCTCTTGTTCTTCAGGTGTCTCTAGTTGTCAACGTTGCAAGTGAGTGTGGGTACACAGACAGCCACTACAAGGCCTTACAGCAGCTGCAGAGAGACCTGGGCCCGTACCATTTCAATGTGCTGGCATTCCCCTGCAACCAGTTTGGGCAGCAAGAACCAGACACTAACAAAGAAATTGAGAGCTTTGCACGAAAGACTTACGGTGCCTCCTTCCCTATGTTCAGCAAAATCACAGTCAGTGGAGCTGGTGCAATTCCTGCCTTCAAGTACTTGATTGGTGAGTAACCTGGAACACTGGAGGGTTGTTTCTCCAGCATAGAATTCCTCTGCCACAAAATACCATCCAACAGAAAAAAGAGATCTATGATTGTGTTCACAGAGTTGTCAGGCTCAAAGAGATCAGAAGTCATGTAGTCCCTCCTTCTGCACAAGGCAGGATTTCTCTCTGTTGCCTTTGTCTTACCTTCCAAAAAGATCTCCAGAGATGAAGACACATCAATAGCAAATGTCTTGTAAAAGTTGGTCCAATAAACCTCTACATGGAATACAGGCCTTGAAATACTCTCCTCTACACATACAACACCCTGACCTTTTTCCACTTTGCAGCCTCCTAAGTGCTCCTCCTGTGACATGAGTGCTGCAGGCTGGATTTATAAGACTCATCTCTAGAGCTGTAGGATAAATGGCAGCAAAGCACCTCACAATTTACTTCAACAATCAAAAAGTGAAGCAGGCACTAGACAATGTCCTTGAATACTCCCTTCCTCGTTCCTCCCTCCCTCCACTGGAACAGCCCTACTGTACAGTTCCTCCAGTTCCAATCTGCCTTACAGCCAGCACTGAGACCTGAAGAGGTTTTGCTGGTTCTTACCAGCCAGCTGACAAAATACACTGTAAGGCAGGGTATTCCCCATCAAGGCACTACTTTTCTTGCACTGAACTAATGCTTCGAATACCATTTAAATGCTAAATTAAAATGTCAATCTTAACCCAATGTGAAGGAAATGTCTTTCAGCGATGAAATACGCTAGAGCCCAGAGTGACACAGTATCACCTGAGCTGCATTCTGCAAGGACCATATCCCTGCTGCTTCTCTCCAGCACTGCAGTGTTCTCCCATATACCACTGAATTTAAAGGAGTGTGGATATTGGTTTTGACTGCCTCAAGCTCACCTCCTTCCAAGTGTCTGTAATGGATCACTCTGCTAGCCAAATGTCCCTGTAAGCCTCTTCACATCCTTTAATCTCTGTTTTGCCCAGGAGAATTGTTCCTGCAGGCATGTCCCAGGAAATCTGCAAAACTTGTGTTTCCCCTCTGGCCTGCCTGCAGAGGGGGGCTGCTGGAGGCTGGGTCTTTATTCAGCACAATGACAACATAGTTAAAAGTGTAGGTCTGGCTGTGTCTTGATGATACTTTGAAATAACTTTGATTCCTTATGAGGGTTGCCCAATGTATAATCAGTGGAAAAAAAGATGCTAATTTGTCTGTAGCATCTGTACTTGTGCTTTTGGTGGGATGAGGTTCCTGGTCTAATTGAAAGTCCTGGAAATTTTGTTAGTCACATAGCAGAATAGTAAAGGTAAGGGTGTGACTCATGTAAAAGAGTATGTGACTGGGAAGGGGAAAACTGTAGTAAATGAGAATGAGGTGGAAACCTGGAACGATTACTTTGTTATTTCTTCATGTAGCATTTCTTGAAACAATCTTCTGAAGCACATGATACTGGGTGCTTTTGGAGGGAAAATTCTGGATAAGCAAGTAATCAGTCCTGGTTCAGCTATATTGTTATGCCAAATTCCATTTTCCTGTCAGTGTTGAACTGTGTCAGGTATATCTGTATAGCCACACATACACATCCCCTCACACACTTCAACGCTGATTATTGTGCTTTCTCTGAGCTCAAGCTTCCCTGTTTCCATTAGTCTCCAAGGGACTACTGTCTAGTTAAAGGTGTCTGTCAGGAAATTAATCTTATTCAGTCTGAACTTCCTCTTAATTTTACATTCCTTCTTCCTCTGAGAGGTTAATCATCAAATTGACATGAACAAGTGTCAGGAATTGGCTAACGTGGTTTTCTAATATTTGACTTTCTTTTTTTTTCCCTGTAGATTCTACCGGAGAAGAACCAACCTGGAACTTCTGGAAATACCTGGTGGACGCCAATGGGAAAGTAGTAAAGGCCTGGGACTCTACTGTCTCTGTTGAAGAAATAAGACCCCATGTTACAGAACTTGTAAGGAAAATCATCCTAAAGAAGAAAGATGAATTATGACTTTCATCATAGAAATCCCAGCATGCCAATTGCATCTTCATTGAGAATTAGGGCTGGACTTTTTCTTTACACATTCCAAAAGAGAGGATATGGGGAAAGGGAATTATGATCAGTTGAATCTGTATTCACTATCCTAAGAATGTAGAAAACAGCAAGTTAGCATGGTCAAAGTAATTTAATATTTTTCTCCAACTGAATTCAGTTTGAGTTTTCTAGGAAAGGAGAAATCTTCAGCAATTGTTTCTTCCCCAATTCAATTATTACTTGTTGGTAACACTACAGGAAGTCAGTTCATGTAGGAAGAAAGTTCAGACTAATGAGAATGTCCTGGCTGGGATCTCCCTGATATCTACAAATCTGTTGTCATATTTTGATTGCAAACTGAATAAAATAAAGAGCAAAAAGTGCATGATTGACTTAAGGCACGTGCTAGGCAGAGGGCCAAAACAGATACCTTCAGACCAGGTAGAATTTGCATGTTCCAATTACCACAGCCAAATATAGCTAATTTTATCTGTCTAGTAAGTTTAGAAGGGCATGGGGAAAGCACATCTCTAAAGCTTAAATGAAAGGAATATGAAGACAAAGGCCCTGTAAAAATTCTGTAGAAACTATGAGAAGAATTTCTGCATTCTTTCACCAAGTAAAGATTATCAGATGATATTTAAATAGTCATTTGAATATCTGTAAGACCAGAGCCTACATGAAATAGCTATTTCTTTCTTTTGCTAGCATTTTGCCTTAGAATTTCTCTTGCCTCATAGAACTGATGTTAAATTTATTTTCCAGTCTATAACACTATCCAATTTTGCTGCATGTACAGACAAACATCAGACAATCAAAAATATTTTTGAATGGAAATAATTTTGCTAATATTTAAATCTTGCATAATGTTACATAGTTTAGTACCACATTAGTGTAACAAATGCTTAATGGCACCTTTTTCAACTGTAGCAGTCAGGCATCTGCTCAGACTTCAGAAGTCCCTAGCTTATGCTAAAATAACACTAACATTTGCAGCCTCATTGTTCCTTGACAGAAACCCTTTGAAAATCTTGTCAGGAAGAACTCTTTTTATCTCGACAAAAACCCAATGTTCCCATCCTCTTAACCTCAGGATGCCTTAAGAAGAATCGAGTCCTGTCCAACTGCAGTATTATTGATGAGTGAAAGCCTTTTTTGTGCTTTCTGATGCTTTTTCAAGTAGCACAAACATTGTTTGTCCATACAGTTGTCAGGGCCCATGTGTGCAAATAAGCCTTAATTGACCTGACCATGGTAAGGACTTTTTCCAACTCCTCGCTGCCATTAGAGCTCTTCAGTGTCCAGATAGGCTCTTGTTGAAACCAAAGGCAAATATTATGACATGTCCAGGCTTGCAGAACAAGAGAGGAAAGAAGAATACTGACTGGACTCGTTCTGTGGAGCTCTCTGCAGAAGTAACAGATACTGCAGGTACTTTAGGATTTCAGGAAGAACATGAAGGGCAGAGATTATACTGCAGAAAACAATCTCAAATTGCCTGAAAGAAGCTGAGGCCAAGGTTTTTTAAGTTTTAGTGAAAAAGAAAAAGGGGGGGTGGAAGAGAGAATAAAAGCAAGAAGTAGTAGAAGAACATAAGTAAAAGGAGAAATCAAGTAAAAAGGAAGAAATGAGAAGGAAATGAAAAGGCAGTTTGCAGCCAAATAATCATTGGGACAAACGGGGCACGGAAATGTTCAAGTCTGAACATTGATACTAACGAGTATGTTCCAAGCTCTATCAGCTACTTCTCACTTGAACTGTAACTTAAGAGTGCAGGAAATTGGTGCTTGTGGCAGTGAATATCTGTATTTTCCTCTTCTGATGGTGAGAGAAGTGAACTCTATGCCTGATTCAGTCATTTAGTCTATTCTTACATGGATCACTCTAAGACAATGGTTGCTAAGGATATCACAAAGGAAGGAAAATCAGGCCCAGCTGATACTGTGCAGGGACAGAGAATCCAACTCCTAGAAAAGGAGGTCTTTATTACTCCACAGACTGTTTCTCTTTTTTCTTCTATCTGCTTTGATGCTAATGCAATGCCCCAGCATGCTGTTAGCAAGTACTGCAGGGCTTGAAATTTTCTCCTCAGAAAGTTTGTTTCTATTTTATATCTGAAGCCTGGATGAGACCAAACCAGGCTATGAAAAATATTTTAAGCCTTTTCTGTTTCAATTTTGTGTGTCCAACTTCAAACAGAACTCTGGATTTACGTAGAAACAATCTTCCATTCTCTATTAGACAAATTCTACAAGTCTAAAGAGATATAATGGCAAGGATCAGTTTTTGTCCTATATGGACAAATATTGTTTGTGCTGCTTTTAAAGGCATTACAAGGCACAAAAAAAAGCTTTTGCTTGTCAATAATACTGCAATTGGACAAGACTAGATTCTTCTTAAAGCATCCTGGGGTTAAGAGCAGGAGACCTGAGCATTATGTTTTTGTTGAGATAAAAAGAATTCTTCCTGACAAGATTTTCAAAGGGCTTCTGTTGAGGAACAATGAGGCTGAAATTGTTAGTGTTATTATTTTAGTGTGTGCAAAGAATTTCTGCAGTCTGAAGTCTGAGCAGATGCTTGAGTGCTACAAATAACTCCAGACTGATACTGTCAGAATTTGTGTTCTTACAAGTTTGGCCATTTAAAGAGAACTAAGGTAAGTATTGCATATCCAAGCCTTGAAAAACACGTTTGAACAGCCACATGATTTTAAATACATAACTACTTTCTCTGAAGTTAACAGGTACATTTACATTATTAAATTAGGCATGTGGCATAGACTCCATCCTTTGTTGCACTAAAGAATTTTGTAGAACAAATGCTTTGGCCTGTTAATCAAAGTTCTGGAGTAAAAGAAATATTCTCAGTTGCAGATTAATACGTATCTGGTCACACTGTAAGTACTTCATGACTTCCTCTAAGAAAAATTGCAAATCAAATCGCACCAAGTTGAATTTGACTGTTGAGACTATAGAGAGAGCATGCAGAGATCAGAAATTACTTTTTTTGCCTCATGAATTCCAGCAATGTTTTAATCTGACAGAGACCTTCCCTACAGCAAGTTCTGAAAACTGTAAACCAGCTCTGAATCTATAGCATGAGACTGTTTTTCCTTGCCACTTGTCTGCTTTGCAGAGAAAATAGTAGTGTATATTAACAGAGGAGCACATTGATGCACGGAGTGTGATTACCTTCATCATCTAAGACTTGATCTCCTACAGTTTGCAACTTTAAAGGTGTAAACTCTTGGCCTGTTGATATAAACAGTAAATTAAACACCTGGACACGATTGCACGCCGCCACGTGGCCCCTGTGGCATGCCACAGGGAAAAGAAATAATTTTAAAGCCTAAATATAAGTTTAAAATCAGACAGGGCACTTTTGATCTTTTAAAACTTTGTCTCATAAAGAATGTAATAATCAGACCTACATGAAACCAAAATTCTGTTTTGAAATGGAATGTGCTACATTGAAATAGAGCAATTGAATGAAGCAATATATAGAGGTGTTTAAACCTCCTTTTTTCGGCATTATAAGGAGAAGAAAACCAAATACCCTAGCTATCCTTACAGTCACATCTGCTGCTTCAGATAAGTGCTAGGGACGTTTCACGTGAGTTTCTGTTGTGAATTTAGTCAGAAACTTCAGTGGCAAACCAGGCACAATTTCTCTTTGCTGGATGGTACTCAATTTATCCTTTCAAACACAATAGCATCTCATTTAATAAATTGCTAGTCTTAGTCAGGATTTTTGGAAGACTGGACATCCCTTTGGTTAAGGAAATGAATTATATGCTGCCTCTGATTATTGAATCAACCAAATATATTCTATGCACGGGTAAATCTATACTTCATCTACTCATAGAGCCAAATGGAATTTAAGAAGCTTACTTCTGACTCATTCACAGAGTCAAGTAAGCAGAGAAATCAGGTATTCTCTGACAATTAACAGATCCCGCAGTAAAAGCATCACTGAAAAAACACAAAGGAGTTAACAAACCTTTTGACAGATGAGATACTGAAAACATCAAATCTGAGGACTAATTCTTAACCATATTGAAGCTCCATAGCAGAGACATATGCAGAGCAGAAGGAAATCCCTGAGCTGTACCAAACATCATCTCAAAGGTGATCTGTGATCTGATGCTACACAGTTCATTCGTCTACCTAGGCAGCTCACAAACACAGTGATGCCCACAATGTAGGATAAGAAACAACAAAACATCTTCTATGCCAATTCTGCAGCACCTTGGCATAGACAACAGTGGAGGCTTTTCTAGTGACAGTGACTGCCCTCTTCCAGCTGTCTCTGCACAGCAGCTGAAGGCAGCCCAAGTTACTTTCCATCCTTAGCCTAGAAAACCTGATCCAAGCCCTCAGTCTGCCTGCCTAAGAGATAACGTGGGCTGTTTTATCTCAAAGCACTGCACAATACCTGCTCAACAAGAAGATCTTCTAAACTAATTCCTGGAAACAAGAATGATTGAAGGATCATTGTGTTTTGAGTAAGCAGACTTGTATTCTGGAAGGTAAGCACTGACATGAACGTTTTTAAGGTGATTCTGCTGGTGGAGATTCTTTTCCCCCAGTCAAGCAGAGCTAACAGTATCCACCTAGGCAGGGACAGATTCTTCCCTGAGCACTAATTGATGGAACAGTGACAGTAAAAGGAAATAATACTATTCTAGAACAACAGAAAAGATTGAAGTACAATCACATGGAGAACAAATTTGTGTAATGCCTGATCTGTAATTGCAGTTCTGTGGAACACTTCCCCATCAGACAGAAATTACAGATATTCCAGTTTCAGGGAGCTGTAGTTTTAGCTTCCTTAAGTGAAAGATGCAGTAAGAAAGCTGTTACTGTATTATATAAAACAGTCCTCTGGTTTTTTTGTCCCTCTTGCCCTAAAGGCACTGCTGTTTTGTCATAATTAATGCTTTTATCTGAATTATAGGATAAACCATTATATTTTTCTTTATCAAGCAAGGAAATCTGACAATGATAAATAGAGAACAGTTGGCAAGGAAAATATCCATAAACCACAGACTGTTTACCCATTCTTTGGAAAAGAGCACAATAGTGCCTTTTTACTGTTCCTTGTAAGCAAAGAGCTTGCTGAATTCCTGGTTTAAATTATAAATTAGCTTCTCTAACCCTTAGAGTCACACCACTCATTCTGATTTGTCATTACTTCTATCTTCAAAATACTATTTATTTTGTTAATGGTGTTTTCCTGTCCTCTGGAGAGACCACTAACCACTAGAGATATGCAGGGAAATGTTTTTCTGTCATATAAGCATTTTACTTTTGAAATCTCCTCTTCCGAATCCAGGCACAGTATTTTAACTTTTCAAGCAAAAATAACCCCTCAACTGTCAGTTTGGTTAAGCTGAAACATTTAGCTGGATATAACTGATGAGAAACACTTCAAAGCTGATACTGATGTTTTCAAACTTTATAAATAAAATACTAAAAATGAAAATAATTTCAAACTGAGAAATAGAATCTAAATGCCAATGTAAAAAGCTTTGATGATTTTAAAACTTAGAAAATTGATTTTGTGAATTTTGTTGAAAGATGTTTTTCTACAAGTTTCAGCTTAGGGAACAGTTCGGTTAAAAAAATTGACAATTCCTGTTCTTTCAAAAAAGTCTTGCTAGCTTCGGAGGCTGCCAATCTATTCTGCCTTTAGCTACACTGAAGTCAACAGGAATATATCACTGAGTAAAATTGCAATATCAAGTCTCTCTCTGATTATATGAATCACTCAGTTTTATTGAGTACTGGGAATTGCAAGACACCATTTCTAGTTGTTAACTGCACGTTCAGTAAATGTGTTTGTCAAGCCATTAAGAAACTGGGAACAAAGAGTTCATCAAAACAGTTTCAGAAAACCAAAACTTTTCAAAGAACTGACTTAAAAAATAATATAATGTGAATAATTCATGCAGTTAACATGTAATCAGCATAATTTTAATAATTTAAATAGAAGAAAGGATGTAATACAGATTTTTTTTTAAGATTAAGAAGTTAAGAGAACACTAATAGACAGACAGCTGATAAGGGATAAACTTTTCCCTTAGGTGGGAAGTTGTATGCATTGAAAAGATATCATTGTATGTACAGACGGAAAGTTCAGGGTAAATTATTTCCATGCCAGAGGAAGATTATAGAGCAGAAGCATTCTTTTGTTATCAAGTACTTATAAAAAGCTGTATTACTGCAGCCATGGCAAGTGGATGTATAATCCTCTGTCATCTATTGGGAAATTCTTCTTCCCTGTGAATATTTAATCTGGTCTGACTTAGCTCTCTGTCAATTTTACCTGTCAATTTAAAGTTCATTTTTTTTCTAGCCTTTCACCTCTGACCATTTCTTTTGATTCTTTCCCTGATGTCTCCTTCTGACATAATTAAAGGTTGATAGCCCTCTCCACAAAGAGATACTATTAAAAAGTATCCTTAAAACATCTGCTAGTAGGTCAAAACACAACAGATGGAAGGAGGAAAAGGGGTGCAATGGAAGGTATAATGATTTGAAGCAATTTTATTTTCTCTCTCTGGTTTAGTTTATAATCGGTGATTATTTTCTCACTTTCTCTATTGACAGCAGGACAACAAAGGATTAAAGAGATATTAAAGATGCCTGTGTTGGCAATGTGTTGAAAGGAGAACCCTGGATGGAAGAGGATCATTCTAGTTTGGTGCCAGGACTAGCAGATTAGCTAATTAGATTTTAGCACAATGAACTGTGCTTACTTGGTGGAGTCATTCTGACTTGGGTCTCAAAGAATGCTCCAGCCATACTTCTGTGCTGTAAAAATCAAGATGAGCCTCAGCCTCCTGTGCTTCTGCCAGAAAAACCACTCCACTGATGTAGCTGAAATTCAGTTGCCCAGGATCAAGGGCAACTGAGCCTCTGAAAATCTCTCTGAAGAGAATCTCTCATGAGTCTGTCCCAAGATGTGCTCTTCCTTATGTTCTGTACTGGGTGCAGAAGTTCAGTAACTGCTACCAGTGACAAGATCAATGAACAAAAATTACCTGAGTCTCCTGTGCATCCCAATCTTACAGCAAATACTTGTCTATTTTATATCCTGCAAAACATAATTTCTAAGCACTTCAGTATTTATTGAAAATGCTCCTGAAGAACCCTTGCTCAAAATACTGTGTACTAGTCTGAAATGTGTCTGGTCCTTCCAAATAAGCCATACTCTGAACCTTTTGTTGGAGGCAGTTCTTTGTCAAGGACATACCTAATTATTTTCTTCCTTCCAAGAGCATTTTGTATGCATTAAAGCACTGCATGTGAAAAATCTGTGCATCATGTAGTGTTCAGACTGGGTGCTCACAGTGTTGGACTTGGCTTCTTGCATTGGAAATGCCTTCCTTCTGATACTAAGCATATGAATTAATCAGTCTATAATCTTATTTTCCTCTCATTTAGTAGAGCTGATAATACTAGGCAAAACATTTGTTAGTTAATTAACAGGTGAATGAAATCACATCCTACATGGAGGCTGGTCTTAAAATGTACAGTATAATATGAGCAGAAGTCCTAAATTAAGAAGCAAATAATGTTGTATACCAGCAATAGCTACAAGTGCTTAGCATGTATAAAGACTTTTGTGTATTAAATCTCTAACACCCACTTATAAACTTGCATTCTTGTGGCTCTCAGTTGGCTTGTATGTCAGAAATGCAGGAAATCAGCTGTTCTCAGGAATCAAGCTCATCCCGAGCCACAGCAACTGGGGAATAATGGAGTAAAAA
The DNA here is from genome assembly GCA_013397115.1 of Edolisoma coerulescens. Lineage (NCBI taxonomy): Eukaryota > Metazoa > Chordata > Aves > Passeriformes > Campephagidae > Edolisoma > Edolisoma coerulescens. The sequence goes on from VWZW01002780.1 coordinate 987,268, forward strand.
ACACTTGAAAGAGTCAATTGTGCTTCTAGCACATCACTATCAATGCAGTTTGGTTAGAGATCTTAGTTCATATACTTTAGCAGCTTCCAAAATAAGTTTAAAACCCCCTCAATATATACACTAACTCTTATAATTACAATTCCACTTGCTGATCCCCTTTCCTGTTTGCAATAATTACCTGTTGAGAAGAGCAGGATGACGTCTCTGGGACTAGATGGTGACTCACCAAAGAGGGACCTCATGGCAGGGGACTGATTTTGTTACCACTATTCTAAATACATTTCAGCCCTTGATTTATGAGCTGAAAGGATTATTTTCTAAAATGAACAGACAGTAAAGCATCCATTATTTCCGGAGAAGTAAGGAATGCTCAGCACTCTCCTGACTGTCAGGCCAGGTTTGCTTTTGTGTAGGCTTACAGCAGTGAGCCAGCACACTTGTTATTTCTCTTCCTTTTGCATTCCCGTGTGGAAGATGACTCCTTTTAAAGTTATTATAATAATTGGTGCAAGACTTAAATAAAAGCAATGAGATGACACCACATTATTTTGAAAGAATGCCCACAAATTTTTTTACACTTACAGGCAGATATTTCCATATTGCTGATAGCACAGAACCAGAGAATATCTCGAGTTAGAAGGGACCCATAAAATCATTGAGTCCAGCTCTTCACAGAATAATCTCATTTACATTCTGCCAAAAAACATGGACAATTTCCAGATATAAGGGCCTCTTGTTGTAGAATAGTTAGGCTTTCAAAATTTCTACACCCAAGAGATAATGTGGAAAGCCTTAAAGGTTAGGTGAATTATTGCTTGTGTTTGGCCTTCTATAGGATGCTGACTTTGTTTATATAATCACAATTCTTGCATTTTTTATAACAAGATTTGAGACTTTCTGAGAACAAATTGCAGTAATATAAAAACATTACCGATTTCCTATAGGCATTATTCTGAAACAGAAAAGAGATTAGAATTTAGAGTGGGAGCTTCTAATGTAAAAATGTCTAGTGTGATAAAAACTATGAATTTTAGACATATAATGAGATAAAAATTCAAATTTCCATTGGAATAGGCAATGCAGTGCTTGTGTCTCAGCCTGAACATTTTGAATGTTAAAATTTAAAATGCAATTCAATTATAAAACAGCAACCAGTGAAGCAAAGAAAAAAAAAAATTGAAATTCCATCTTCTTTTATCCTTATCTTCCTTTACATTGATACAAATGCTGATTTGTAAGTCAGCACTAAGTCCAACAGTAAGAAGAAGCATGTAGAATCACAGTCATACATGTGCACTCACAGGTAATAGTGGCTGCACTGGCTCTGAGCAAAGAGGCTTCATACCATATTTATGTTTACAAGGCTGTACATAAGCAAGAAGGAAGCATTCCCCAATAACTGAACCAGCTGATTGGGAAAAACATCTATGTGTTGCTTTAGAAAACTTCCTGATATGAAGTGAATCAATATGAAGAGCTAGGAAACGTCCATGATCAAAACTGATATGGTGACAGCAGTCTTTTTTTGCAGCTTTTTTCCACTGATTGTATGACTCAATTAGCTACACACAACTCTGTTCATAGGCTTGAGCTTTTCATGAATCCATCCAGAACTCCCAGCCCAAGACAAGCTCTTGCAGTTTTCTCCTCACCTGAGGATCCCTTGCTTTTTGTAGTTCAGATTATGTAATTATGGCTTAACACCAGCCAGGCCTTGGCTGCCTTGCCTTCACAAATTTACACTATTTGGGCAGTTATTCTGAGAACAATTAAGACTACTCTTAGTCTGGTAGGATGGATTCTTAATTATGCCAATGGAAAAGCAATTTCTGAGCAGATCTTTTTGTTAACCTTCAAATTCAGCCCTAGTTACAGAAAACAACGACAAAAACAAAAACCAACAACAGCAACAAAAACCCAACAAAACAAAAAACCCAAGCAAACAAACAAATCAAACCAAACCAAAAAAACCCCCCAAAACCCAAAAAACAACCTAAATAACTGTCCTTTTAAAAAATTTTAGAATACAGCTTTTTCAATTTTTTAAAAAATAAATGTTAAGTGTTTTAGTCTAAATTTAATACGTACTGAATGTAATGAGGTTCAAAACAGAACAGGAATATTTTTAGTGAGGCGAAAATCAAGAATGTTTGTTACTGATGGAGGAACTATAGTAATAACAAGGAATGGTAAAGTAGAACATTTTTAGACTGATATGGTAATAACTACATTCTGTTACTGAAACTTACAGAAACCTCAGAGCATCGTGAAAAAAAGGCTTGATATTGGTCTTATGCATGAAGCAACTAAGCATGTGGGTGATATCATTTTCCCAAAAGCATGTAACAAGTGAATGAAAAGCAAAGAACAGAACTTAATCTTCTGCTTCCAAGTTTGTACAGATCTATCTATCACCTTTAGTTAATCCAACCAGAGAAAGCAAGCTATCATGTGAAAGTTGATTATTTTGGCACCAGTTAAAGGGAGAAATAGACAGCACCAGACAAATGAAGTAATTACATTCCTTTCCATAAGACAAACAACAATGCTACTGTAAATGAAGATAATTTAGCTTGATTTTGCTTTGACTACTTCTGTTGAGATGTTCGTCATGCCCATCACAGTGAGCTGCACTGACACATTCCGCTTCAGTAGCAGCACAGACACAATTCCTGTCAAAATCCCTGGTGCAAATTCCAGGTATGGAAGAAGGATGAGAAGATGGTTAGGATGAACAGATCCAGTATATCTTATAGCTTCATCCAATTTCTAAGAGAACATCTGATTACTGAGACTAACACAGATTAAATGAATCCCTCATCTGAGATGTAGCTAGTGATCATTTCATCAAACCAGGACTGATGAGGTGGAGACCTGACCAATGGCTCACTTGGCCCAGCTTCAGAAGGCCTAGTCTGTCACTAGAGCAATTCCATTAATTACAGGTTGTGTGGTAATCAGGTACTCTGATAATGAGGGATACAAAGATTAGGAGATAACAGTTGCATTTTAATAACTACTGTGCAAATGTAGTTAAGTTGAAAGACCTGTAGTGTCTTGAAGACATAAAAACCATTAAACTTCTAGTTAGTATTAGCAGTCTATATCCATTTAACGTTCTGAGCCATCTTATCAAAGGATAGGCTATGTTAGGTGTTCATAATAAGATTGTATTTTTTATTTTTCCTTTGGATCATCTGCTTATGTTGGACAACTGCTCCTTGTACCCACTGCTGAAGTGAAAAGAGGTTTGAAACTGAATAAGGCTTTCTAAATTCAGCCCAAGACAGGAGGGCTGATTCTCTCTACAGCATCCCCAAATCTAGTAGTGTTCAAAGATGGAAAACAAACTTACCTTCAGCACCAGAAATGAGGAATAAAACTGATCTTTTGAAGCTAGAAAATAAAACTGAAAATCTGTCAAGAAAATAATTGCGAAGAAAGGCATGTCATTGCTTGTGAGCAATGTAACGATATCAGGAGTGAAACACCCTCACACCACAGAGCACTGGGAAAACAAATTAGTATCTGTGATCATAGGTATTACCAAAAGCCATGGCTGAAGTAATTCTGTATTCCCACTAGGTATGGTTAACATTCAGTAAATAACCTTTTGATCATGCATTAGAAAAGAGTAGGAAAATAAAGTAATTAAAAACTCATTGTGAAATGAGCTGAAATCTCTCCAAAAATAGTGCAGTTATTAGCTCTAGGTCTGGCATATCTACATTCTGAGTAACCTGATATTCTTTGAGTGTAATTTTGTCCACATAATTTCTTCTGTTTGAAAACAAATAGGGAAAACAAGAGCAGAACTTCATATTGGCAATGACATGAGCCATCTGCAATATTTCAAACCACCACCCAGGTTTTGCCATGTGAATTAAGAAAGAAGGAAGTCACTGTTTGTCATCACGTGTGTGAAAGAGAACTGAATGAAGCATACATTTTTTCCACAGGATTTAAACATATTTGCTGACAGAAAAAGAAGGGGAACAAACAGACAACTTGGGTTCTGTTCCAAGCTTCATAGGTAGGGCACAGAGCTCCTGTTACTCCAAAGGCTGCTCCTCTTTGCCTTGTCCTTTCAATTTGCCTCTTTTCTACTGCCACTTCTTCACCCTCTCCCTGTTCTCTCTGATTGCCAGCCTCCAATTCTTACATTCATCAGGCCATTTCCAGTTTCTTACCCCAAACTGAGTCAGAGCCCAAATCTTTGGCCTTAACACCTTCTTTCACACAGGACAGAAAACTCCAGTCCCAACAGTAAAGCTTTTTAAAATAAGAAGCAATTGTAAATAGGCTCCTGTAGAAAGTTTTTCTCCTGCTGCAGAACTTTAACAATAGATGATGTTACCCTCTACACACAAAATATCAAGACAGTTGTGTGGGAGGTTTAAAGAGGAAGAATTATTGCTGCTATTGATATCTGCATTTCTTTGAATTATAAATTAGAATGAAAGTTCTCTATGATGGCTAAGTGACAGAAAGGATTCTGGGCCAAGGCACATGGAAATACGCAAAAAATTTCTATAATTTTACAACAAAACAACTTTTGATATTTTAAAAATATGCTTAAGAGGACTAAATCTAAATTATTGACCTAACAAGTTGAAGAAAATGAAGAAAATTAGTAAGCTTCAGTTCGAGTTTACTGTGAAAATGGTGGGAAGATGTTTTATTGTATTATTTATTCACTGAAATTTAGAAGTCAGAGCTTCAAACCTGTTTACTTAGGTATTTTTCTTTAATCTTTGGTTTCAGACAAGGTAAATTCAAACTGTGATAGAAGGTGACAATTCATATAACCCTATGAATCTATAATTTTCTGTTTTGTCGATTAATGTAGAATAAATGCTGAAAGGATCAAGCAACTTACGTGTTTTACAGGTGCTTGCTCATCTTTAAGCAAGAAGGAGATCTTGCTTAAATAGTCTGAAATAATAGGCCCATCATTTCTGTCTTGTAATTGAGTAACTCCATTTCAGAACTATCCCCCTAACCATCCCCTATGTACAGAAACAGCATACTTGCTAGAATCCTTTAAAATCTGCATCCTCTTATTCAAATAGAAAATGCATTACAACATATATTTGTGTCGCTAAAATTATAAATAATTCTATTTCACAAGCAGGATAAATGAAAGCAAAGTTAAATGATTGAGGCAGTGTCAGAGCGAGATTTTTTTTGTGAGTAAGGAACATGACAATTCTGTGCCTTTAACTTAGATAAGTAAAAAGAATTTTCCTTTCTGGAAAGGAAAAAGAGGTGAAAGCCACGCCGCAAAGACAAACTGCAGTCGAGACTATTTGGTTAGGTTCAGTTTTGAAAACTATTTTGTGCATCTGATTATTCTACTTCTAGACAGGAGAGTAAGTGTAAAAAGATAAGATTTGCTTCAGTGAGTCATTATTCTGAAATATTTACCAATAACAGCACATAAACACTGTAGATAATGAGGCCATTATACATACAAACACAAATTACTTATCAGAGCTCCATCCTCACTGCAGAACTACCAGTGTCAACACTTCCTACTTCTCTGTTTCGCTGATTTTCCCTCTTAAAATTTTGACTGAAACCTCTTCCAACTGCCTGATGCTCAATATTACTTTCTCCTTCTTCATTATTTAGTTCTGTGAAGCAGAGACAGTTTAAAGTCAAAATCTATACCCTATATTGACTGGGGGAATCAATTAGAGGATAATGTGTGTGAAGTACAGTTAAAACGACTAGGAAAATTGGTAGGCTCTAGAGTGACAGGAAAAGCTCCTACAATGATACTTTATGCATGTGTTCACTGGCACAGAGAGGATCTCAAAATACAAACTCTTTTGCATACAGGTGTCAGACAACTCCATCACTAGCACAAATGTACAGAGTTAAACTGAAGCACAATCTGGGAAAGCAACTTGCTTGCAGCTGGTTGAGTTGAGAGCAGAACCCAAGATGTATCATATCCTCTTGGTAGATTTCAGTCCTTCACTAATACACACAGTTCTTTTTTAGTCCTCTGAGTGACAGTATCTCACTGTACTGCAAGTTATGCACCACTTAAAACTTCTGTGCCTCTTTTTGGTTTGAACCTTATGCTGTCATCTGCCTTCCTGAAGTGCCTGCTGCTCATGTAACATGATAAAATACGTTATCTACACTAACCCTGATGTCAATTTAACTTTTTACTCCTAATCAGAGCTCGTTACACCATTTTGGCATGACAATTTTGTTTAATTGCATAATTTGCCACCAGATTACTTTTGAAAGTAATTTATGCAGCTCTTTGCCAGTTAATAATTAGGTTATGCTCTTAAGGAAAACCTTGCCATGTAGGTTTGAGGATTGATGCTGATCTAGACAGCTGTATCATAGTTCATAATCAACTTTCTGTGGAATGTTGGCTGGTAGAAATGTGTCCCACAACTGTTAATGTGAATGATTTTAGCTTTTAAGTAGTGGTCAGTGCAGAAGCACAATTCACTTTGAGTTGTCTCTAAATGGAATGGCTTAATCAGGAAGTTTTACCTTCTCTCTCAAGCCTCCTTTGCTCAAAACTGTATCAGCCAGAAAAAGTCCTGTAATTTGCTAGAAAATTAAACCAGCCCAGTTCTGCTGGCCAATATCTTGTGGAGTCAGGATGAGTAAATAAGAGGCTGTATGCTTTTCACATTCATTGTAGTTTAGATGAAGATTACAATTATTTTTGATGACTACAAAAAATGCTGTGTTCTAATTATTGCATAGACAACATACATATATTTATGTTCGTGAGTCCATCAGGAAGGCTTGAAAGCAGTTAAAAGAAAGAGAAAGCTGCAGCTCCATGGCCCCAAGTATTTTGAAGAGAGGCTTCAAGTATAGCTATATAGTCTCTTGGAAGCCAATGTGAATTCCAGTAAATCAGTTAAAGATTTGCAGAAGAGTCTGGGTTGCAAGCATCTAAGAAAGTTGGCACATTTTACCAGAAGAGACTCATACTCACACGGATGATAGTTCAGCACTCAGAGAATAGAAGTATCTTGTTTTGGGTACAGTTCTGAAAGCTGCTCCTGAATACCTGGATAATTTGTCTCTTAGATACAAGTGTACTGCAAAGGTCTTTGGTCTGTGTTTTTCTGAAAGCTGGATGTCCTCATTGTTAGGTTGAAACACACTTGTCACTCAGCAGAGAGAACTGGTCTTGTTATCTGTGTAGTAACCTAAATTGATGTCGGTAATAGTGAAGAGAGGGGGCAACATATTTTATGAGGTCTAAACCACTAGCTCTTACTGGAAAAGGTCTGTGTTTTTTAATTGGAATGATGAAAGAATGTGATGTTTTCTTCTGACATAAAAGATGATGCACCTGTTTCACTGGCCAGTGAAGAGCCTCCCACTCCCACTTCAAATCCTGTTTCTGAGTGTCTTATGAAAAGAGAATGGTTTTTTATTTCAATCCTCCGGCAATTATATAGTTAATTCAATCACTGAGGTAGATAACTCTGAGGTAATTTCTAATGTTTCATTTAAATCTTTCCAAATAATAATTGGAACAACTAAGCATGCTAATTATTGTCACCCAGTAATCATGGCAAGTACAAATTGACTGCTGGTATGAATGAGTACACTGATTGACGAAACAAACAAATGAAAAAAGGTGTTGCCACCTCAGAACATTTCAGCTTTCTTTGAAACCAAATTTCTTCAACTTTGGGCAAAGAATCCACCCTTACTCCAACTCTGACACAGATCTACTTTATACTCATTAAGTATGAATGTAAGTTTGTGTAAGACTGAGCATAAAACTGTGATGGGTAATTTCATCTGTTCCAAATCACTGCAGTAATAATTCTGAGAGGAAAATAGTTATCTGAGTTCTGAATAATGAGAGAAAAATCTCCAAAAGTAAAATAGCAATGCGAAATACAAAAATAACTGAGAATGTTCTATATTCCTAAACGTCTCTTGACCACTTGATTTGGGAATGCTCACTTGAAAAGGTGAACTGAATGACTCCTGGATTCATGACTCTCTGCCCTGGTTGTTGAATTCTGGTATGAACAGAACCTCAGTGGAAAGAGATCAAGAAAGGATAAGATGAAGAAAAAAACAATCCCAGAGGGATAAGGAGAATCAGAGAGAAACACAAGGATGGGAATTCATGTTTTGGAAGAAAATAGTTATGAGCAACTGAACAAGGTACATAAAGACATTTCAAAAGATTAATACCTGTAAGACTGGAATTAGATGTTTCTCCATCTCGGGAAGTTGTAAGACTTAGGTCTCTGTTGCAAACACAGTATTGGCAACTTCACAAAGTCTTGATCAGTCTCCAAAACCATGACATTTACCCCTGTACTTAGTTTCAACCACACCACGTGTTGTTTAGCTGACTGATGCACACACATGATCTGGGAAACTAACTGATGGCTTTTGAGCTGAGATTTACCCATTCTTCCCTCATTAGAGGCTTTCCTCAATCACAGAAGAACAGTCCCCATGTCTTTGTGAATCAAATGACCGGGAGATTGGTCTCTTAATCTCAAATAACACAAGAGACACAATTAAATCCTAACATGTACTGACGCTATTGACATAACTGAGGTGAAAAGGCTGCGTTCTGGTCTTTGGTAGATCATTTTCCCGAATACGTTTCAAATAAGTCAGTCCTCAATTTCACATGAAAATAATTGATCTGATTATATCTGATTTCATCAGAGCAACTCAAGTGATGAAGTTACAACTCTCACAAAATCTCATCGTTATCTAGCCTTTTTCTTTGTTGATATTCAACACTCATTGATTTCTTCTGATCTCCCCCTTTTCGGAGTCTTTGCACCAGCCACATCACTGTCATTCATCCTCTCACTTTGTGCAGTGCATCTTTAAGTGTTGAGTCTGTTTTTGAGCGGGAGCTTTTCCCCCCGCATCAAGCCAAGGGGGGCTGAGTCCTAGAGAAGAGTGATCCCTCCCCATGCTCCACTTGCTCTGCCTGTCCTGAGACCCCACTTAGATTAGGGGTGAGGACAGACCCCTGAAAGCTCGCCTCAACATGGGACTCAGCGCTGAGGGACATCCGAGCGCCAGCCTTTNCAGCAGTTACCTCAACGCCGACAAGGTGCTGGTGAGCGGGTTCAGCTGCCCGCGGGCGGGCGGCGACGCCCGCGCCGTGTTCTGCTGCGGCTTCCAGGACGTCAAGTACTGCTGCGATGACCCCCACAGCTTCTTCCCCTACGAGCACAGCTACATGTGGTGGCTCAGGTAGGGGAGCGGCGGTGCCTGCCAGGGTAGAGGCTCCGGGCGGGAGACCCGTGTTCGCCCGAGCTCGGCTCGGGTGTGTGTTTGTGAGGTACTTGTAGCCGGGCACTTGCTGGCTGCCTTTGTCCCTCCGAGAGTAGCGGTAGAGCTGCATCTTCAGCCCAGAGAGACTTTTGCTCGTGCCAGGGTAGTTTCTGAAGGAAATAACTCGTGGTCTTCGTAAGGAAGCGCTGGGAAACGCTCGGTGCCTCTGGCAGAGCGTCCGGAGCGTCTCCCGCCCTTTGGGTGTGAGGGGAGCGGCTGTCTCGGGGCCTGAGCGCGTAAGATGCTGCGTGCATTAAGTTCCCAGTGACTTGAGCTACTTTTCCTCGTAAGATAAAGCACTACGTAACTTCCCACTTGGAAGAGGCAGATGATGAGTCTGGTAGTCTCCCGGGATAGGGCAGGGATCCGCCTGGCTCTGGCTGGATCTCCAACAGCGGCAGGGAGAGCTGCACTCAGCCAGCCCGGCTGCTTTCTGTGCCTGATTCTTCTCAGGCTCCACAGCATCCATGCTGGCCGTGTCAGCATGTTAGTACCCCTCTGCATGGGGCTTCCACTATTTTTATTACGGACTTGTTATTATCCTTGATTCAGTCAAATCCCCTTCTGGGCTTGCTTATACCGGCTGCTTCTGCAGCCCAGGTGCCAGCAGTCACTACCTGCTGTTTGAAGATAGATCCTTTTATCTGTTTTATACTGTTGCCTGCTAGTTTTCCTGAGTGCCCTCTAGTATTAGGATTGTGAGATTTGGTGAACAATTGCAGGTTCAGTTTATGCACAGTGTTTAAAATGTTGTGAGCATTTGGTGCATCTATTCCCAGCTTTCACGTTTCCAGACTGAACAGCTTTTGGATTATCATTGAGGCAGACGCTATGTCACACCAGTTATTTTAGTTGCATCTCATCCATACTGTTTTTCATTCCACAGGGCTGATCTTACAGGTGCATAATCTGGAGCTGCGTGCCCAAGGTGTGGGTGTGGCAAGGTTCTACAGAGTGGCCAAACCTTGCCTCCAGTCTCCCTCTCAAAATCCTTCCTGTTGGTGGCCAATGTGTTGTTGATGTCTTTGGCTGCCAGTTCACATTGACTCCACGATTTCAGTGAGCTGTCACTGAAGACTCTAAAACTTTTCTCAAGTTCAGAACTGCCTGTTCTGAGTTTATGGCTATGTAGGCTTGGTTTTATTCTTTATACATTACATTATGTACACTGAAACTCATATACATCACTTTTGCCTGTTTGCTCAGTTTTCTGCAAGTCTTCTGGCATTCCTTGCCCTCCGCATTTGATTGCTTGTAGGGGCAAGAAACTCAGATTTCCTTCTTCACCGGGTCATAGATGAAGATATGAATAAAAATCAGTCTCAGTGACTTTTCTTTACACTGAAAAGAGATCACTTAGCCTTGCACTTTGCTCCTTATGCTTTTAAGCAGCCTTAAATTTGTGGCAAAACATTTCCCTAATCCTAAATAAATTCAGTCTTTTTAACCCCACTTTCAGTGCAGGGCTTTGTCCAAAGGCTTTTTGGACTAACTAACTCTAACTCTGTCTGCTGGGTTCCTCTATCCATCTGCCTCTTGACACTTCATAGACTCCAGCAGGCTAACAAGGCAGTGTTTTCCCCTCATCCTGATGCTGATCCTTTCATTAAAGATTTTATGTCAGGAAGCTGCAAGTGCCGGCAGCTTCCTGTGAGAAGAGCATGGTAACGAGGTGGTTGGGGTAGAGGCTTTACCATCAAAGGACCTGTCCCTCATATTCAGGGAAGGTGAGCAGGGGCATCAGGGCTTGGGGCTCATAGCCAGGCTCAGATTCAGCACTGTGCAACCACACACACTCAGCACCTCGGCCAGCAGCTCTGCAGCTCCACGTGGGAATTCCCTCAGGGCTCGTGAGTTAATGCTATCCAGTACGGTGGACTTACTAGTCTAATTTATCTGGTCTAATATTTAATGTATTATTATTTAAAATCTATTTTGTCTGGTGCAAAGAGTGGGTTGATTGTGGGGATCTCCCAGCCATCCACCGCTGTGACTGACACAGAACTACTTGGCTTCTCTGATGTGAGAAGACATCTCCAAGTGTCCTTTTTTACACTTCTTCTATGAAATACTCATGCTGTTTAAATGTTATATTTTTGCATAGTTTTGACTGTGTCAATCACAGTAAACTTTCTCAAGATGGCAGAAGAACTGAAGCAATAAGTTAACATTGCATCACAACACCTCATCTGGATGTTGTAGTGAAGACTGTTAAAGCTTAATCTTTCCAGAAACTACCTCCAAGAACTGAATCCCAGGAGATCCTTTAATGAAACACGTCTCTGAAGGTTCTTCCTCTAAAAAGATTTTGTCGGGTCTGAGAAGTGACTGCTTAGCCTTCGCCCAAGTCAGAAATTTGGGCCCAAACTTTGAAAATTAAGGGATTTTTTTTTCTTCTTTCTACAGTAGTTCTAAGCTGCTAAAAGGACTCAAGGAAACTGCAATTTGTGGAGTTTTGGTTGTGCCTAACTTCTGCCATAACTGACTCTACTCATTGTAGAAAACAGGTGAATAAATACAATTTACCTCTCTAAGCAAAGTTACTGAGGGGTTAGAATTGAACCACTTCCTATGAGTGTTTTCAGTAACAAATAGAGTAATTTTTAGTAATTAACACCCTGGAAATGTTTTAATATTACATCATTTTTGAAACTGTATACATTTTCACACAACAGTTCAATCAGGAGTTTAAAGAGAACATAAAAATAACATTTTCTGGCCTCCCGGAATGTTTTGGTGATCACTAAACTGTTACTTATATTGGTTGGTAACAACCATATCTTAAAATAATCCTTAAAATGCTTCTTTCAGCCTTTGAGGACACACTTTTAAGACTTGAAACCCTTAAGACTTAAAACTAAACAAGAGTTAGGCAAACCAGCCAAGGTAAGTCTGGAGATGGAATGTATTGAGGAAGGGAAAGGAGTTGGAAGCTCTGATGGGGGAATTGTTTCAGGTTTTGCTGTACTCCAGAGCTTTAGGTTTCCTTTCCTAAATCTTCATTTGCTTGCCTCCCCCCAGATGTTTGAAAGCAGTGACTGACTGCACCACAAGTGGTTGGTGATATCTCAAGGATTACTTGAGTTTGGTGGCAGAATTTCAGGAAACTGTTGCACATTTCACTTGTGTTTTTCCTGCTGTGGGAGAGGCGTGGCCAGACCCCTTGGCATCCAGCTCTGACGGAAGCAGTTCATGGAGAAGCCAGCAGCCTTGGCAGCCTGAAGCAAGAGTCTCTTGCAGGCCAAAGCTCTTCTTTTTTCTTGCCAAATCTCTACTGCCTGTACTATGTTTAGAACCAGACATGGCCCTATCCCTTAGCAACATGGAGCCCTCTTTTCCCCTCTCACTTCTGCAAAAACTGCAGTATTTGACAACATCCTAACACCTGCTGTACTGAGAGCTGCTAGACTATCATAGATAATAGACCATTGAGCAGCTCTGACACATTTAATATTTCCCCCAGAATTTATTATATGTAATTAATACTATTATTAATTTATGAATGCAATTAATGATATTATTAATATGTCACTTATCCTTTCTTTTTTTCTTTTTTTTTTTCTGGTATTTAAAATCAAATAATATAGTTCCTTTTTTTTTTTTGTTAGGTCATAGATCTTGAAAGACTTATTTCTGCAAAGAAGAGGGAAAGATGCATTTTGCTGTCTTTTAGAGTTGTCAGGAGCCCATGGAACAGGAAAGGCAACATTAGGAAAAGGCAGAATTCATCAGAAGGTTATTCAGCCTTTGAATCCACAAAACACAGATGCTATAAAACACCAGTGAGCAAAACACTGAGCAGCTCAGCCTCCAGAGCAGTGTGCTGTGCATGCACATGCAGTTATCACATCTGCTTTACCTCCCAAGCTGGGTGAAAGGGGAGAAATGCTGAACACGTGGTATTTGTACTGAACTGCAGCAGTTATGTTCAGTCAGACTTTCTGTTTCTCTTTGTTTTAAAATATTTTAGGTTTATTTTTGTCACTCTTCTGTGAAGTTTTATTTTGCAAATTTAATGGCATCTTTCAGTATCAAATAGAATTATAATATCCATTCCAAAGCTGTATCTTTTAAGTTACATGTAATAATACGTATTTGATTAAAATTCTGTCAAGCCAAGTGTAGATTTTACTCAAAATGCTCTCTTAATTAATACCCATAGAGCCATGGTGGCCTGATACTGAGGCCAAGCTTTGCTCGGCTGTACCGACCTCCAGGCATCTGTTTTGGCTTTCCAAAATAGCAAGTCTTTTGTTTCTCTATGCCCATTCTTCCAGTCTCTTGAGAATATTTATCTGTGTGCTTTGCAAATACTATGAACAACACATCACTGCAACAATGGCATTGGGAACATTTGATTTACTCGGATCCGGGTGACTCATGAGCTTCCTTTTAGTCTATCAGTGGGCAATACTGCCTCTGCTTAGCCAATATTTAAATTTTTCCTGGCTGTTGCTGGTGTGGATGGACTAATTTTATGGACTAAAAATAACTGTAGGTGTGTGATGCTGAGCATCCACTGATAGACAAGTCGATGACCCACTCAGCATCTCTGGACACAGCCTGGGGAGGCTGCTGGCAGAGTGGAGCCTCTCTGCTGAGCGAATCCTTTGGCTGTGCTGCAGGCCTGGATGTGGCACTCAGTGTAACAGCAGTGAAATGTGTGGTATGGCTCTATATGTGGAAAGTAACTTGGGAGAGTTCTGTTTAGATCTCCTACCAAACTTAACATTGCTCATGTCAGGGTTACCCCTAGGCCTTCTTTGCCATCTTTATATCAGATCATTGCTTTGGGGTTGAGTGGGTTGTTAATGCAAAAGGGTTTTGCTCACTAATGAGGCCACAGCTGTGGGCAAGAGGGACTTTTTAGTTTGCTTGTTTAATGTCTCTGCTGTCAGAAGACTGATCTTGAAGAGAGAGACCCTGAGACCCGTAGACTGTTACCATGTGACTGCTGGGTGGCCTTCAGACAATGTTTAAGGGAAAGAATGGAAGGTGACAAAATGCTTTTAGCAAGGGCTTTTTAAAGCAGATATGTAGCACCACAATAATTGCTGTAGAATCTAGAGGACATGCTGTAAGGTTGTCTTTAGTTTCAGAGGAGTGTAATTGTTAAAGTGGTCAGTGATTATAGTTATTAGGTATTTTGCTTCTGATAACAGCTTTAACTAGTAAAAAGAAAGAAAAGATTGTGTTCTGGTTGAGAAACATCAGTATTCAGAGCTGTGGAAGACATATTAAATTTCTCTGAATTAGATAAATTAAGAAACAATCCTCCATCCCCAAACTTTAACCCAAAGTTATTCTTATAAAACTTAATTATACCTTCTCTGTGGGTTGATGGCTTCAGCACTTTGAGAACAATCTGGTATCGAAACATTGTGTGTTTAAAAAGAGTAAGTACAAATTGTCCTGATTTCTGATTCATTCAGGAAGTGCAATCAAAGTATCTATTTGGTTTTGTGATGCTGGTGAGATCTTCTCATGTTGCTTCTGGAGCATGAGAAACATTTCTTGTAGCACATAACCTATGATGAGTTTTTGACCTGGAGAGTTCCTCAGATTTTTCTTACCTTTTCCTTTTGTAACTCACGAAGCATCTCACACAAGTTGTGTAGTGATATTGAAGATGCATTGTACTGTGCAATACACAACTATATTGTTCATGTCATCTTCTACAACTGCATGGAGGAGAGCTACAGCCAAGAAGTAACAGATTCCTGAACAGAAAAGTGTATAATCATTAACATGTACTTGATCAATTTGGCTTTAGGGCAGCTGCTCAATGTTTGGATAATGGTGAGCAACCTCCTCAGTCCTGCACTGCGAACTGTAATTTAAATGAAATCTTACAACAGGGCTCTTTTGTACTGTCATGACAAAAAAGCACAAATAACTATTTCTAAAGAGCCTTATTTGTGTCACTTGGTTCTATGGCTATTCTGCCTCCTGCAATGTTGTGTATTTCTTCTGTTTTGTCCATTTGGGTCAAGGTGTTCCAAGTGAAAATGCAAAAATAAGGCCAGAACCCAGGTGAGATCTTTGACTGTAGGTCATATTCAGATTCCATAGTAAGCAGAATATTGCTTGCCTGCAAGTTTTGTTTGAGCCAAAAAACAATAAGGAAAAATTTGCTTAATATGTGCATATATGCACAAACACATAAGGACATCCTATTTGATGCAGATGATAAATACCAGGAAAAATCCTCAGCAGGCTAAAGCTCTTCTGTCCAGAACCGTTTTGCTGATAACAAATTATTTTAGCTGTGCATGGAGGTAAATGTTGCACAAACTTCATTACTGAATCTGACCAGTAACTAATGAAAACTGCATGTGAAAGTCATAGCGATATCTGCTGTTCTCATCCTGCTGATTTAAGAGTTTCTCCTGTGGACATATCTGTGTTCTGGTGCTGTGGGAGCTTGTAGAGAAGATTTGCAGTAGCTTGAATGTAAAATTCATAAAAACATCCCAAGGCACAATTCTTCTCATCTTCCTGCAAGGCCACAGTAGAGTTGACTTCTCCCTGATAGCAGTGATATATAAAGGTATTTTTATGACAAGAGGATGGAGCTTGTAGAATTCAAGACATTCATCTCTCTTCTGTCCTTTTGACATCTGTCAAAATTGTAAATATACCAGAGCAGTAATATAAGGATTCTCAGTCCTCAGACTCCTCATCTGTGACCAAAAGGCCGCTGTTTAATTTCACCAGAAGTCAGGATCTTTGGCGTGGCCTGTAGAATAAAGGACTGGAACATGGAAGGCATCAAATGGCCCAGGAGAGTGTAGAAAATGATAGCTAGACTGTATTGTATTGGGCCCTTTATTTCATCATGAGAATTTTATATTAGGAGAAGACTTGAAAATAGGGGTTGGAAATCAGGAGAGATTTCTGTATATACATATACTGTCTCACTGTATGCCTATGGGAGATGTATAAAGTAGCTTTTATCCTGCAGGAGTAGTACCTTGATAAAATCTACATATAGTACTGTATGTTTGGCCTCCAGAGTAATTAATTCCTGCTTCTTTGATGCCTTTGATATTGTGAGTAAACTAATTCAGCTTTAGTTTTCCTTTTACTGTGACAATGATCATGGGAGAATTTCTCCAGTCTTGATTGGACATTTATTGCATTAACAGAAAGGCACAACAGTGATCACAATACTCCACCCTGCTCTAAAGAGCTGCTAACAAAATTGAATAACATGGCTTGCATGTTTTTTATACTGTAAAAATGGCATTTCTGACTGAAAATACAGCTTTAATAGTCATGTTGTTTGAGCTGCCTGGAGCTCTAGAATCACCCTCTGTGTGTGCATGTGATATTTTGCATATCTAGGAATATGTATTGCACTGAATAACTTTTTGATCTCACTGATGTCAGTTACTGCATGAAGTTATTTCTGATTTTCATAAATATGCTTTAAATCAGACTCAGGAGTAGTTTGCAGGAAATGTCACTGAGGGCCAAATGTTCAACTACTGTGTAATGACACTGACCCTTCTGAGGGCAGTGAAATAACTGCAGTTTATGCAATTGAACTATTGAGCTCTAAATTTTTGTTTACAGTAAAATACACAGTTACTTCCATGCCTGAGTACAAGTAAACTCCAGACATCATCTTGACCATTGTTTTAATGGGTACCCCAAGCTGTTTGTACACTTAATTTCTTTGTTTTTCTCTCTTAGTGTTGGAGCACTCGTGGGCCTCTCTATAGCAGCAGTGGTCCTCTTTGCTTTTATCATCACTGTGTGTGTTCTCTGTTACTTGTTTATCAGCACCAAGCCACGCAGCAAACTGGATACTGGTTTAAGCTTACAGATGGCAGGTAAGACCAGTTGTTATTGATGTGCATTATCACCTGCAAAGGAAAAGCCTTACTCTGTCTTTGAATGGATGTGGAGGAATCCAACAGTGTGTATTTTCTTTCTGATGGGGATGTCAAGATGTAATCAAGCTCTCCTGCTGTTTTGCGTGCTCTGTGAGATCTGTACCAAACTCAAAACATTTAGCACAAGCTCAGTATATTTATTTAGTAGTAGGAAGAGTGTAAAAGTTTGCAATACTGAGTGAGGCTGCAACAAAAAAGCGCCTTTATCAGAAAGAGACTTATTGACTTAGTTCCCTGGATTTCATGTCAAGAGTACATAAACATATCGTAGTGATTCATTCTAGGAATAAGAATCTCAGGAAAGATTTTGAGTGTATTTTCTTTTGACAGAGAGAGGTCATTGTTTTTTTTGCTTTCTTCCTGACATTGGATCCATTCATTGAAGTCTAAGACTCTTCGTTCCAGTACCAGTAGTCCATACCTTTGTGCCCAGACTGTGTTGGCAGATGCCTGCAGGAATAGTGCATGTAGTCAGCACTAACCCACTCACATGGGAAAAACTGCTGCTGCTGCTGCTCCAGTTCACTACATTTGTGAAATCTGACTGCAAGTCTTGTTGGCAAGATGGGTGTGATAAGTTTCACCCTTTGTCTTGGACTTCCGAAATATTTAAATGAACTGCTTCAGCAGTTCAGCCAGTGAAGTTGTAAGAAATAAAAGGAATGTTGTACTTATTTAGGCATTGGAAGTTGAACAAGTGGCAAAAGGGGAATAATTCTTGGGAAAAAGTCCCCTCAGCTCAAATTTTCTTTTTACTTGTTATTTTAAAATGCTTCTATACCTGCATGGCAGTAAATGACCAATGAGTTACTGTAATTATAGCCTATTATAGAGCAGTAAGCCCCCTCCTGAGTGTCTAGTTAACACAGTCCACTTCATATCAAGCTTCCTGTGTCTAATTTTATTCTCCACAGAATGCAGGCTCTGGTTTAGAAGTGGTTCACAGAGCTGTCAGAACTGCAAAGCCTCCCTTTGTAGCTGTATGAGATGAGCAAGCTGCTGAAGTCACACATTCAGCAAACTGCTACTAATCTGCAAAATTGAAAACTTCACACTTGTCCTGGAGAGAGAGTGGAATTAAGACCTGCTACCTAGAACAGCCTAAATAAACTCTTGGGTGGGATGAACAAAACACTCTCATGCTCTTCTACAAGATGGTTGTGTTTTAATTATAAACTGGTATTATGCTTTTGAACGTGTTGCTGTTTAACTTCTGCCCTCAGGTTTTCCTGCTACAAGCATCAGCTCTTAATCCATTGCCAGGACAGCAGTGCTGTATTTCTCATGCCTTTTATTTCTGTGCCAGACATGTTTGGCACGTGGGGAGCTGGGAAGGAGGCAGGTGCTACTGCACCACTGCTGCGATTCCATCTTCTGTATGGACTCAAACCCTGCTGCAAGCCCACATCCTGCTTGGGCAGTAAAGGTTGTTCCTCTCTTCCTATCATGAGGTGAACAGCATCCCAAGTTCTCCCACTCATGACCCAGCATTCATGTAGGCATTCCAAGTCACAATTCCAAACCTTACGAGGCTGGGAAGCTGAGGGATCTTTGCTTTTTCCCAGCCATCTCCTGTGTAGTTTGGATCTTTGCTTGGACAAATTCCTTTGTATTTAAACACAGCTTTGACTTTGCTCTCATCCTGTGTTTTTCACTTTTATTATTCTGTTTCTTTGCCTGCTTCGAATGGCAATTATTTCACATCTAAATTCTGATAGCTTTGGCTGTTGGTGAGGCAGGTTGCTGGAAATTGAAAGCCAGTTGCTTTGCCAAGGTTGAGAGAACTTTGGAAATGTTTTAGGATTTCACTGACAAGCCTGAGTGCTTGCCTTCGTCATACTTGGGTTTCTTTTGCGTGGAAGTCATGCGAGGGCTGTGTCTGACGAGATGGCTGGTTAGCTGCTTGCGTGCCTGGGGAAAATAAAAACAGCCTCTTTCCTCATCTTTCAGTTCTTCTGAGAGTTCAGGATAAGCATATATAGGCAATAAAAAGACGTTAAAAAATTAAAACAGTTTTTAGATGCTTCAGAAAACTGCAGGCATGAGGACTGTGAGTTTTAACTGTGAACTCAGTTCAACAAAGCTTTTTCTCAGCTAGCACAACTTTGCCTTTAGATGAAGGCTATGTCACACTTTAGGTGTTGTGCAACATCTGTATCTCTGGAGCACTCAGAGACCACTCATTTTTCAAAGCATTATTTTTTATTATATTCAATATCACCCATTATACATCAGCTCAGTTGGAGTTTTGTATCTCATTAAACATACAATTGATTATTTTATGCCTTTCATACCTCACATAATAGTAGAAGCTGGTCATTGTTCTGTGGGGTCATCCAAGATCTCCTAAATACAGAAGTGGAATGGTTGAATTTTTACAGAAATAATTTCCAGAATGATGATAAATCTAACAATAAAGTGAATAAGAAGTCCTTTATTAAGGTTTCTGATTCTACAAAAGGCATATCAACTGGAATTTGTGTCTGTTTAGCCTTTAACAAATGGTCTTCCATAGCATCAGCACAGATCTTCCACAGCATCAGCATCCAATATTAGAGGTTGGGTTCCTGAGCTAGCTAAGGATGTTTTAGCCCTAGCAAACATTTACATTTTAAACTGAGCACTGAATTTCAGGAGAAATGAGCTCGGTCACTGGCATAGACGAGGAAGAACTACTTCAATGTTACTGGAGTTAGACATTTCTATTTGTAGTATCCTAGTGTAGAGTGCAGAGTTGATCCATAAAATGCAAGACAGTAGGTACCAGCAAACAAGAAGATCCTTAATTTCAGTTGCTTGTTAAGCTCTTTCTAAGACAAAGTATTTCTCATGGAACTCGTTGTACATGTTTTTGTTTCTCCCATTTGAAGGCTGGAGAACTGTCAGGGTGGTTAAAAAAGGCCTCAAAGGAATCCAAGGCCTGAGTATGCAAACATTATGCATTTATTCAAGGTGAAAGGGAATTTGGTCATGTGCTTTGTGTTTCTTCTAACAAAAAACTTTTTTTTGTGCCAAAGGTTTATCCCCTTCAAAGTGTGGGGAGCTAGGAAGTCACAAGATTGCAAGTGTTTTGTCAAGGCTGAGTGAATAATGCTGGAACATCTCCCCAGTGCTAGAGATAAGGAGGACTGAGTAAATACTGCATAATTGTCGGGATAGGAGTGGTAAACAGGCAGAAAAGGGGAAATCCAGAGGCACATCTTGACTCAGGGAAAGGTGCACTTAGACTTGCCTTGACCAGGCAGCTGATGGGACAGGAGTGAACATCCCTGCTGGCCCCTGAGAACAGGCTTTGCCATCACAGATATAAAAGGTAGAGAGAGACTCTCCACCTTGGTGACCCAAACAGTTTTTAAACACATTTTCTGAGTTGTCTCTGTATTTCTGCCAGGTCTGGAAAGACCTTTGAGATGAAGTGTTCTATACCACTGCAAAGCATGAATAGCAAATTACATTTTATGATGGTAACTAGTACTTTTCCTTTAAAATTTAGCACAGGAAGACCTCTGTAATGCATTCAGAGTCAGACAGCAGGGACCTTTGGGTTGGAGTGTGAAAGAACTGTGGCCTTGTAAATTAATCATAAGTGCTGGGGAAAACGTGCTTTAATAAAAGTTATTAATTCCTTGTTCTTTCAAAGCGGTGACATCATAATATGCAAAAGTTCATGGTTTCATTTCATAATAAGGAAAAACGCAGCTTGAAAAATAGCCAGATGACTTTCCTGTCCCTATTTCTCTCCTTAATTAAAGATTCCTCATGGGGCATGATTCAGATATATGAAATATTCAGGTATTTTGATGAAAAAGCACAAAACTCTCACACATTGTCCTTCTTAGCTCAGTACAATTATCTGCCAATTGGTTGTGAAAGCAGAGAGCTGCTGTCTGAATTCAGAGGCACTGCTTGGCTTTTGGAGTGTGCATTGATAACTTTGCCTTCTAGGTTTAGGAGTAATTTCAACTGCGTGGTGTTCTTGTAACTGGCTTTAAATTTCCCCCAGTTAGGCTACTTTCATCTTTGTCAGTCATCTACCTCTGATTTCTGTATGGGGAAATATCAGCCAAATGGCCTCAACTGTTTAAAAAAAAGACCTTTTTTTTTTTTCTTTAGTAAATGAAGAAAATTTCCATTTTGGAGCTGGAAATTCAAATTTAGTGGAAGGGTACATCACTAGGAAAGATTGAATTTTGAAATGTCCTTAGCTTTTAAATTTCCCAGACTTTCTTCTAGCAGTGAGACTTTTGCAGTTCGTTAGGAATCAGGTTTTGTACTACAAATATACCCATAGCTGGTGTAGGCTTCAAAAATAAAATGCCTTCCTCTGTAACTGATAAGGATTTTTTGTTCTTCTTTTTGGATTTGTTTTTTATCACAGCTGAAATAACTCAGTTGTTTTCAACTAAGATCTTAGCTTAAATATTATTGTACAGATTTTTTGAAATGTCAAACTACCAAATCCCACTTTTGTGTTTTTGAAACCAAACTGCAGCTTTTTCAATTCAAACAAAATAGAATAAAATGCAGCTTTCAAAACACTTCAATAACAAATAATTCACTTTCCCAATCTGCTTTGTTTCAGTATCTTATTAAATGAAAATATTAGCATTCTCAACTTTTCATCCCTTTTGGATATAGAGAACCTATTTTTCAATCCCTTCCCAACACACTTTCTTGGAGAAAAGTACCCTGCCCAGATAAGTTTATCTTTTCTGTTCTCTTTGTGTTGGCCCACGCTTGGGAAAGTGGAAAATGAGGTCAAAGACAGTGTTGAACTAGAGGGTAATGGGAAATACAGGGAGGCCAGGGAGGAAGATTGATGAGCTCCATAAAGAGAATTAGATGACAGGATAAAGCAGGGAGAGGTTTTGGAGCTGGTAGATAAAGGAGAAAACTGCAAGGAGCTGCATGCCCCTGGGAGCATGTGGAAGGGGGATGGGGCTGATGGAGTTGAGAGCAGCAGAGCAGGGAGGCAGCGGTGCCGGAGGGATGGAGAAAGTCCTGGGGGCCGGGAAGTGGAGCAGTGGCTGTGGGTGGGCTGGGGAGCAGAAGCCTGGTGCTTGGGCAGAGGGATGGAGAGGGAGCCTGGCAGATGGGGAATCATGTACAGGGTTGAGATTTAGGGCAGAGAAAAGGGAGGAGAGACTCCAAGTATGAGCTGCATGGACATGGGGACTAGCATGGGAAGCATAGTAGCAGAAAATAAGGACTGGAAACAAATGAGGAAAGTGGGAAGGGAATGAAAGAATGAATATCAGGTAAGAGAGAAAACAAATTAAGCAGAAAGTGTTGTTAGGAAAGTTTTTTCTTCTAGAGCTCTGCTTTCTCAGCTGTCAGCGGGGATCAGTGGAAACTGGCAGAGTTGTCTCTCTCCTCCCTTCCTGCAGTGATCCACTGCAGGCTGCCTTTGCTTTAGTTACTCTGATCAGTTGGGCAAACTCAAGTTATCTGCACTGAATCAAAAGCTTCCTGCCCTTCTGCTCCAAGCAGGTGCCTGTATCAGTTAGCTGGTGGAATTTTAACTATTACTTATGTTAACCTATGAAGCTGTGCTCTGAAAAACAATATTCAAATGCCATTAAGCTTCAAAACCAAAGGCTCAAAAGATGGTAGATGCCAGAACTAAAGATTTTATGGGAAACTGGTAAAATGCTTAACTAAAAATGGTTTTATGTGCTCCTGTCATCACTTCAATCTTTCTATAAAACATGGGTAAGCTTCTTTCACGCAAAGAAGTATTGTGAGCCTCCACACACACACACACACACACAGAGCTTTGAGGTCACTGGATGAAGGTGCACTGAAACCAATAGTGACTCATGTTTGGAGAGGGATGAAAGTTTGAGATTTCTGGTCTATTTTCTTGAGTATGGGAATTTTTAATGCGATTTCTCTCAGGAGACTCTGATTTCCTGCTACAAGCTCAACTTATACCATAGTGCTGCTACCTTAAACTGCTCTTCACTTCGATGTGTATTCCTTTTTAACACAAGTAAGTTAATAATTGCAGCCTCCCCGAGGCCCAAGAATGCAAAGTGGAATGGTTTTGATCTGTCTCATCCTCTAAAAATTGTAGAAGATTCCAGGAACTGTGGTTTTTCTAGTGCAGTGGGCATATCTATGTATTACTATTTGCAACTGATGGAAGAATAATGCTGTTAATTCTTCTAAAAATGCCTTTGTTTTACAGACAGTGAGGCCAGAGGGAGTTCAGTATGTTAAAAAACAGAGGCACTGAATGGATTCTACCAATGCTGCGAAGAAAAGAGGTACCATGAGAACATTTATTTTCATCTTATTCTGTTGTATTTGTATACTCTCTACTCTGTTTTACATGGATTTTATAAAATGATACTTTATGTGGGTTTTTAACTTTCTGAAAAGCACTAGCAAGCTGTCTTTGATTGATTTATTTATACACTGCCCTGATGCTGTCCTTGCACAGGGATGCATCTGCAGAGACTTGGACAGAGTCCTTCCCCAGACAAATCTCTTCTAGATTTACTGGTACATGAATACTCCATCATGGTTTTGTGCCAGAGAAGATTACATTCCCCTTATGCTGTTATTGTCCTTTCCCTGAGCTGTCCTGGGTGCACCAGAGCTTACTAAGGAGGCAGACACTGTAACTTATTCAAAAGAATTTCTTTAGTGATGAATTGCCAGAAAGGCTCCTATGTGACAAAGGGTGAAAGCAGTGAAGTTTCTGGTGGGTAGTTTAGTCATACATTGCTTCCTGGGGATGCAGGAATAAGTGCCAAGTCAATTCTGATACAGAACTGCAGAGGGTTATCTTGCAAGAAACTTGCTTTTTATGCTGAAATCATGTGTGAAGGTCAAACTGCCTATGGCACAGACCATGCAAAATAGTGTTTAAAATGTACCCCAGTACATAGAGATGAGTTGTACTTCAGACTTAGGAGGAATTTATGAATAATGCAAAGGACTTCAGATGGCATGAAACATGCGTTTCACTTTCTGCAGGGGGTGAAAGCTCATGGCTGAACAGCCACAGAATGTGAGAATAGCTGCAGATCAGCAATGTCTGTCACAAGAAAAATAAGTGGTCCTGTTTGCTCAGCAGTTGTTTTCAGATGAGCAGGAAAATAAATGAGTCAAGAGTTTCCTGTTTCATGTATTTTCTCTTGCAGCCTTAAAAAAAGCCACCCTGTGCATCCCAAGTGCAAATGCATCTTTCTCAGAGCTCTTTATCGGCATAACAAGTTGATTTTGGCTCCTTGTCCTTATAAAAATACTGAAGTGTAACAAAACTCATTTCAAAACTCCTAACCACCTCCACACATTTTTTTTCTGCTGTTGCAAATGAAAAGGCTTGTGGGAGAAAAATGCCATGGGAAGACTAAAATGGATCCTGCAGTCAGAAAGCCGTCTGTAGTGAGAAAATCCAAAAATATCTGAGGCAGGCGCCAAGTACTGAGATGAGCTGAGGTCTGTGAATGTGGCATTGCTTTCTGAAGGCCATGAACCTCTTGTTTCCTCATGGTTTTGTTTGCCTGCTTTTCTGTCGTGGCAGAGAAGCTGATGTTTATAGGGTGCCTGCTAACCACTATTGCTTACAGGGAGAGAAATGAGAGGCAGCTGCAAAGGACTTGTGTAGGGTTTGAATGCATGCATTATATAAAGACCAAAAAATTTAGAGGCCTTTTTTTGTGGATTAATTACCCAACTCTTTTTGTTGGCAAAATGAGGCTGGCATTGTAGTGAAGACTCAAAATACTTGAGACCTCATTTGGAGCTAAATCCAGGAAAACTATGTCCTTAGTTGTGATCCTTTTCACTTCCTGATTCAGAATGGAAAAGCTGGGAACTTTCTGTGAAAGTGGAAAGGGACGCAAGGACCATTTCTGAGCTTCAACACAAACATGGCTAAGCGTTGGTAGAAATTCCAGGTCTCCAATTGTTTTTTGTCCCCTGCTTTTCACATGTACTTGTTGCAGATTGCATACCCACACCTGTCATGGGGAGCCACTTCACAGTGCAGCATTAAGCCAGAGAGTCCATCAGTGGCTACAGATTTCTGCTGCTGTGAGAAAGCTACAGGTGCCAATTAGATTTCCTTTAGCAGGCATATTTCCTCTGCCAAATTCACTGAGTTTTAATTAGGAACAGGACCCCTTATGCCTGGTGTAGTTCAGCATACAATTCAAGCTTGTTTGCCAGCTCTTTTCCAGCAAAAGGGCAAACACAGCTCTTAGCTTTAGAAAGGAAAAGGAGAGGAACTTGGCAGCTGGAGGCATTGCTTCTAACTTAGAGTGATAATATATTAAATTATTAAATAGTTGAGCTATGCACAAGAAAAATCTGACACAGATTTCATTAAGACAGATCATGAAAAACCAATCTAATTTCTCTCTTTTTCAAGGTAGTTTTGCCTATCAGATGAGTGGGAACAAGTGGCTGTGATTACAGATCTTTATGAAAATGCAGTCAAAGAGAAATTTTCAGTGACTCATTCTCAAACGCATTTTTGGAGGGAAGAAGGATGTCTTGGATAGTGTCTGGTACATTACCCCAGATAAGTAGTAAGAGCTTGGCTGAAGGACTAAAGAGCACATGAATAAAATCTGTGAATGACACCACCCTGGGAAGGATTGCAAGACTCAGGAGCTAAAACTACCTTTCAGAATTATCTCAGTGCCTTTGAGAAATGCTCTGAAATAAAAAATAAAAAGTGAAATAAAATCAAAATCAAAGTACTGTAGTTAAAAAGGAGAAAGCAAATCCTCAAGTAAAACTAAAGAAGAATAGCTGACTAAATAGTACAGAAATGCTTCCTAATGTCCAGTCTAAACCCCTCCTGGTGGAGCTTTGAACCATTCCTATGCGTCCTATCACTGGATACCAGGGAGAAAAGATCAGAGAGTCGCAGAATGGTTTGGGTTGGAAGGGACCTTCAGGATCATATAGTTCCAGTCCTGATGTCATGGGCAGGGACACTTCCCACTAGACCGGGTTGTTCAGAGCTCCATCCCACCTGGCCTTGAACACTTCCAGGAACGTGGCTTCCGCAGCTTCTCTGGGCAACCTGCTCCAGTGCCTCACCATCCTCTCCACATTCCCCTCCTCAGGAAGCTGGACAGAGCAGTGAGGTCACCCTGCAGCCTCCTTGTACCTGAACTAGACAAGCCCAAAGTCCTTAGCCACTGCTTATGGGACACTCCTTCCAGGTGTCCTTCCAGCCCTTTCTCCAGCTTTGTTGGTCTCCTCTGGATGCTTTTGACTACCTTAACCTCCTTCTTAAATTGCAGAGCCCAGAATTGCACACTGCATTCATGGTGAGGCTGTACCAAGGCTCAATACAGCAGGATAATCAATCCCCTCTTCTGAGTGCCTGGTTATTTACTTGTGTTTGACACCCCCCAGGGTGGGGTTTGCCTCCTCAGCTGCCAGGGCACATTGCTGTCAGCCAGATGGCAGTGCTGGGGGAGGGTACAAATCTAAGTTTACATGTCTGTCTCGGGTTTTCATTTAAGTTCATCAGGAATGTTTAACCATCGCCAGAGCCTTCAGCAGAAAATAATCTAGAAGATACAAAAAGTATCACTGATAATTCAGATGAGCATTCCTCTCAGTGAACCAGTACTGAAGTGATGTTCTTTGCTGGTTAGGATGCTCTTGCTGCTAGTTGCCATCTGCCTTGAATCCAAGATTTCATGCTTCAGAACTTCTGTCAGTAGCTGAGTTAGCTGAAATTATCCAGCCAGACTTCAGTGCATGTCCATTTTTTTGCATATCCAGACAAGCATTTGCTTCTAAACCCATCTGTAACAACAGCTATTGTGCCTTACCTCAGAATTAATCCTGCTTTAATGAGCAGTAGAGCAATTTATTTGTATAGAAATTCCTCAAGTGTAGTTTGGAATATATTCTGGTGTCTTTCAGGGTTAAAAGCACACATTGCGAGTATGTCTATCATTAAAAAGAAATTCAATGCATGGTTTAATGTAGGTATGAGTGGTGCATTTTCCAAGAGGCACTGCATAGAAATGTTAGATGAATGACTGTCTTTGTCTACAAAACCTTTTTTGTTTTGTTTTAGCACTGTTGTGCCCTGGGCCTTTATCACATGCAAGGGGAAATCCTCACTCGCCCAGCAGAGGAGCAGCAGCAGAGCTACCCATCCACAAACACCCCCAGAGGAGGCACTTAGTGTTTCATAGCTGTAGTCATGCCCTTTAGAGGTGCAGTTCTTCACCTGATAAAGGTTAGGAATATAATGAGGTACTCAGAAAGAAGTATGCCAGTGAAATGGATTGAGCTGTGTGGTTTGTTCTGGATTTTTTGGTAGGATCTTCTTATCAGCTCTGCTAAGCAGCAGAGGAAGAAAATCTTCCCCTGTTCAGTCTAATTCTTAACTATTATTGGTATTTTGCAGATACAGAGCTGCGTCCTTCACAAAGCCCCCACCAAAACAAGCTGTTGACAGAGCCAAGTGGCTTCAAGAGATTTCCTAAGACACAAGGATGGACTGTGACTGTGAGCCACAAGAACCTGACTCACTCTTCCAGAGGTGTTTCCTGGCTCTTACAGCCACTGTTGATAACCAGAGGCCAATCTGAAGCTGTGCCAGGATGTGTTTGTGTATGGTTGCTGTACTGGGAAGTTGTGTGTTTTGATTTGCACATATCAGCTACTGCTGTCAGTCATTTTCATGCAAGTTGTTGTCTCTACCCTGTGCAATTCCAGTGAGATAACTCAGTTGTCAAGCAGAGCAGAATTTGGCACACCATGTTGACCAAGCTTTATTTTAAGCTTTCCCCATGTGCCATCTCAATGTGGTGTCTTCATGTCATGAACATGGTTGTCTTTAGCCAAATGTGACTGTTCAGTGCCCAAACCAATGTGAATGCAGTACCTCAATAAAATCTGACATTTGTGTTGTATTTTTCTTAATTTATCATTTCTCTCCACCTTTGTTTCCTCAGAAGATTCTTGTGAATCTTGAAATTATGTTGATGGGAGAAATTTCTAACAAAAGGTGAAGTTAATAAAGAGTGAATTTTTGTAGGGAAGCTCAGATTTTAACAGCTGTTTTCACTGGGAATGGTATACACTGAAATGAATTGAAATAAACATCCACAATTGTTTTGCAGATTCTTCATCAAAACATGTTGGAATATTTCTTGTGAAGCGAACTAAAATTTTCCAGTAGTATTTCAGTTTGGAACGCTAAATTGTGAAGTGTTGAACTTCCTTCAGGTAATCAAAGAGCTCTAATTGCACATTTCCCCAGAAGTCTTAGGAACAACTAACACAATCTTAACTGTCATATTTGAGTTGTCAATTCTTTCAAGCTTTCAGTCTTGAAATCATGAACATTAATGATAATGATTTCTTTTCATCTTGTGAGGGTTCTCTAAGGTGAGTGATCAAAAGAATTTCAAAACTCTTTAACCATGCTGTTGATATTAAGGCAGTAGACAGATTATACCTTCCATTTGCAGAAGAGGCCTAAAATGTTTACCTACCATGCCAGTTTTGTCTATGGTTATACTTCAACTTGTTAAGACAAAATCCTTGTCTACTGTTTGGGAGTGACATCTTTTTGTGTGATAGTGCTTGACATTTAAACTCTGTAGCTGTCTGGTACTGTGCATCAAAACCCCAAAGTGCTTCTGATCTCATCTGCTCTGGTGTGAAATAATGCACCAGTGCTTCCAAATGAAGCAGAGAACGGGGTGTATATTCTTCCAATAGCTGTCTGCATATAATATCTCACTAAACTGCTATTTGCCACTATGGACTTTGAAAAAATTGAAACCATATTGGATGCACAAAGGAAATGTTTTTATAACAACAGGACATAAACCTGATCTTCCGGCCTCATAACTTTCTTGATTGGGACTGTCAAAGAGCAGAAGGGAAAAGGATTTATGAGTTTTGCTGTCTGGCTTCCTTGGAGGATGCCAGCCATGAGATAAACATTCTGGAAGCATATGCTTCATTTTGAACCACCAATAAAAGATTTATGGAAGATAAAAAAAAAAAAAAGATGGTTTAAGTTATTTTAACTTCATACAAATTTGAGTCAGCACTTCTCTAATTTTTAAATTCTGAAGATACTTAAAAGTAACAGGATGTACTCGATATTTTGAATGTTGCAAGATCAAAATATCTTTGATTTCTGTCCCTTGGGCAATTTCAAAATCTTTGATTCCTCAAATAACAAGGTTATTTTCCCTACAGATACTGGACTTTTTATTCATTTTGAGTCTCTTAAGATACCAGAGTAACAGAATAAAAGTAAAAAAACAGAATGCAAAAAGAAAGGTTCCAGTTCTTTGCCTGTGTCCAATGTCTGTTTTTGTTTTCTGTCACTGTGTTTAGGAAAAGCCATTTCTTTGCCCTTTTAGCTAGTTGTTTTGTAATTGAGGGTTTCTAAATGTCACCAAAAAGTGCCTCCCACACAAGTTTGATTAGGGAATCAGCACACTGCCCAGAACAGCTTTCAAATGTAATGTGCAGTCACAACAAGGGTGACTCCCTGTGCTTAATAGGCATAATAAACCCTAATGTACTTGTTAGACATAGCCCTAATTTTTGCCCTGGGAACATTTTAAGCTTAAATGGCTTAAACTACCACATGAAGCAAATTCAGGGCTGTTGTGCCATCAGCCATACAGAAGCTACTAAAACTCACAGGAGCTGCTGTGAGCATTTTTTATTGTTTTTCAGAGTTGAGGAGTTTTTCTAATCATAGGGTCAAAATAAAAATTGTGTGAAATAGGCCTCTCAGACTGTGGGATGTAGGAAGTGTGTTTGTGTCTGTGCACACAGACACCGGCAGAACAGCACGAGCAGCAGCCCCTGATGGATTTCAGTGGGACCAGGCTGGCTGATTCCCCCTGGAAGTTCTGGGCCTGGCTGCTTCTTCCTTTGGAGTCACACTGGCAGAAGTGGCAGCTCACTCCAAAGTGATCTGCTTTTGTCATCCCTACTGTTCTCTAGATCCTGCAATGTTAATAACTGCCTGTTCACTTGTGTTACTTAATCTGACTTTGGGTCTAAGTAGAAAATACGTAATCAATGCTGCCACACAATCAAGTACATAATGGCTTTCATAATGAATCACTTTTAAGTATAATTTCTGAAGACTTTATCTTCACATTTTTTAAATTAGGGAAGAAAGACCGAAGAAAAGTCACAGTTTCACTGAATGAAAATAATGCCTGTTTTAATTATTTTCCTAACATGACAAATGCTAGAGATCCTCACAACTGTTAAATCCTTCAAGTTTTGGAAAAATTGAGGCAGGAAAAGCATAAAGATTCAACTACTTCCTAGGGATAAAAATGAGAAGCTTAAAAGTTCTGTTCTGTTAGCCTGAAGCTCACAGAAATCCTGTCTTTTAATTTGAAGTGAGGAATTTAAAAATCTGTCCAATAGATTTGGAAGTGATCTTGTTCTTTTCATAGTCATTTGTTTGGAAGTTTAGGAATTTAAGAAAAAAGTACATATTTTAACTGAAGAGTGGGTTAGAGATCCACTAATACTGTATTAAAAGCAGAGGATGAGAGAATTCTACAATGGACCGGCTTTTGGAGAATCAGCTCTGAGCCATAAGAAGCTATTTCTGGTTCAAAAAAAGAGATCTCTTCTGCAGAGAGAAATTGAAAAAGTTGAAAACCTCATGTGAAAGACCACCATCAGGATCTCTCCAAGTTCCCAACACCATTTATTTCTGCAATGAATCTTTGGAACAGGTGCTGGTTTCTAGTGCTCGGTGGGATTATTGCACTTAGCATCCCTTTCCTGTCATTCTGTAGCTCCTGAGTGTGACACACAGGTAGAGCTAATTGATTCAGATACGTGTGTAGAGTGTGTATAAGATACCTCTGTATGGGAATAATCTACCCAGGCATCTCTGAAATCCCTAAGTCTGTGACCAATATACTGAAATGCAGATTTCACATGTATTATAAACAAGCTACTTGAAAACATCTTTTTTAGTCCCCTCCATTATTCCTATGCTTTTTCCAACCCACATCCTTTGGAAAAACTGTTGAAGAGCCTTGCTTTATATACTGAGAGTACATTTTGATGGCAGCAGCAAAACAGAGTGGTGAAATTGATTAGTGGAAACAGCGTAAGTACACAGAGATGCATATAACCTCCTTTTTTGCATCTGATGTTTCAGGAGGCTAAAGCTGAAGAGTATCTTGGGAAACCACAGCTTCCCTTTCCCCCAGGTTAAAAATAAGCTGGTGGCAAGAGGGTATTAAGGACCATGATTTTTTTTCTTTCCTTCATCAGCAGTGCTGACCATTTTACCAGCTGGGTCACACAGTGTGACCTAGAGATTTTGAGGGAAAATGGGTTGTTGAGGTTTTGGTTGGCTGTGAATTAATTTCTGCAGACGGACATGGAGTTGATGGGGCAGCATCCTGAGCCTCCTGAGCCCTCATCCAGGCAAAATCTGTATCTGTTCCAAAAGGGTGTGCAGAAGGAAGAGCCCGGGTTTGTCCCCAGAAATAGAGGAGAGCGAGCAGCTGGTTTGTGGACATTATATGTTGTCAATTCTCGTGTTTACTATAATCTGGATTTCAGAGATAACACCTTGCATTGACCTGGTCCTTTGCCATTATTGCTGCCTCTGTTCTCCCTCTTCTCTCACACAGTGTGTAGCAGGTAGAAACCCTTTAGGTGTTGATGCAGGGTCAAGACAGTCCTGAAGTGGCTCTGCAATGGCTTTCATGGGACTGTACTTCATCTGGGAAAACAGAAAAGCCTTGTGGAAACCAAGCCTCAGGTCGGATCCCTCCCTGCCCAAAGTTGTGACTTACTCCAGGGAGAGTGGGATGTTCCTCTTGTTCCTGATGAATGACTACTTGTTTCTGCAAACAAACGTAAGGTTAAGGATGTTTCCCTTAATGAATGTACTGAGAAATTGAATTGGTATTTTTGAATCAACCGCAGAAATTTCAGTAAATTGGATCTGCTTTTTCTACAGCGCTGAATCAAAATGTCAAACCCGCACAACTCAATTATAGGAGAGGAAATAAAACAACATGCTGGATATCAGCAAGTTATTTCAAATTGCCAGCGCCATAACTACCTGTGGGAAATGTGAACAAACAAGGCCAAGATTCAGCTGTGGGAAAATTGGCTCAGCGAAACTTGTTTGCAAAGTTTGAAAACTCAGTTTTTCACCCCATCTGAGCTTTATAGACTGGCTGCACCCTTCAGTTACTGGTTTTGCTAAAGAGATGTTTTAGCTGCAAAGAAGTGAGGTAAAGTAATGGAAGAATCAGTATTTGTGCATTTGGTTTTTAAAAAGGTAAAGAAATTTGTTGTTCTTTCAGTCCAACGTTGGTTTACTTTTTGTCCTTTTAAAAAAAGATCCCAAAATCCTTTCTCCAGAGGAGAAAATAATGCAGCTGGGAAATTTTTCTTTGCATTTTTAAGCAGAGATGATTCCTTATTTTCATGATGTTGAGAGACATGGTGCGGTGACTTCAATGTCCCATGAGATTGTATCTGAGTGTTTCATACAGCATGAAAAGCCAGAAATTGCAAGTGAAACATGTGGCTTCATTCATGATGAAGGCAACAAATTCAGGATCTCTCCACAACTAACAGGTAACTCCAAGAAATAGGTTATGCATTCATGCAATACATGTTTTTTTAAAAAATAATGAGAACAGTTTGAGCTACAGTTGGGAAAGCAAGTGCTGAAGTTGTTTGGTCTAATGACTAAATGTACAGATCACCTCTGAGTAATATTTTTCTTCTAAGGTACAAATTACTAAATCCTGTAATTTGTAAACATTTTGTGGTTTTTATTTTCTCCATTGCCATGGGAAGGCAGGAGCTGGGAAAGCAAAGGTCATGAGGACTGGTTAAATCTTTTGGGTAAAAAAATTGAGAAGTGGTAACTTGTCCTGCAGGTCCTCCCCTCTGCCCCTGAGGATGAACGTACTGAGCCTGAGCACAAGCTGCTGGTACAGCTGGTACAACACCACGGTGGTAAAACCGTGGTTTCCTTCAAGCTTTGATGAGTTTTTGGGTTTGTGGTTTTGGCTCTGCCTCTTCCCTTTGCTGCTGATTAGCATTTTAATGCATGGCAGTTGGCGTCAAGATCCCTCTAACACGTCACAACTGGAGAGCTTGTTCCAGTTGAGGAAAATAATATTCCTTGCAGGTTATCAACAGGCAGTGTTTCATATTTATCAGCTTGGCAACAGCAGGTAATGTGAGGATCCTGAAGAGTCCTCAGTGGTACCATGTAATAAAGTCAAATAAAGTAATTTTCTAAGTTATTCAGAATATCGCAATATCTTAAATAATAATAATAATTTAAAAAAAGAAGTTGTAAAGCACTGAGCAGTGGGTCTGTAGTGTTAGACAAGGGAATAACACTTTATCTCACCAGCTAACAGTTAATTATGAGCCAGCCAAAAATAAAACCATCACAAAACATGATGTCCTGTGCAGCTGCTTTTGGGAATAGCATAAGGAAGCATAAGATATCCCAGGACAGAGAAAAATGAAAGTGCAGAATTCTGTTTCAGTGATATAATGGGACTAAATTAAATCTGTAAGTTACTCTTGGGGAATTCAAACACCCACAGAAGGAATTCACTGGCAGATCACTGGGCTCTATCTGTGCAGTACTCAGCATGCATTGCTTATCCCACGTGGTAACATACAGGGAAAGGGAAACAGACAGGAGCAACAGGCATGAACAGTAGCAAAAGATAGAGTTAGAAAGGACGCTGAGAACAGAAAGCCTGTGGAAGGCATTGTTCTGTCTGGTCATTTACACCACAGATAAAATGTTTGAAATTGTGTGGATGTGTCCTGTCAAGGACACTGGTCAATAGGCAGCCGTGTCCAGCTTCACCACAACCTGCAAAAAATTCTGTGGCTCAGGCTTGTTGGGGCAAAACTGTGAGGTGCAATGCCAGGGACAGACCATCTGTTTTCCTGTGCTGTTTGAAAAACACACAAAGAAAGAGGAAGGGAAGGACCAGGCAAGACAAAGCCATTCTCCACCCAGGGCTTATTGATCCAGAGGGGATGCAGATGTGCTGCTGGAGCAAAGAATTCAGTGAGGTTGTTTTCATGTTTCCTTGTGCAGCTGCTGGAGCTCAGGCTGCCCTGCTCAGCAGTGCTGCAGTCCAGTCACCCTGTGACTCCCTGGAATGGCAGGTCACCCAGGAGCATGACACTGGCTGGTTCTCACATCCAGATCTTTACACACTCCTGTACTTTTTCTGGGGTCTAACGTGGCAGCAGAGATGCAAGAGAAAGATTTTCGGGAAAGTTATTTTCAGCCTTCCAGATTTCAAATTCTTCCTGTTCTGCCTCAGGAGGAAACGGTGTTTGTGCAGGTTTCAAGTCTCACAGAATAAGATGATGCAGGGAAAAGTATTTGAAGTTTTGGCTTCTTGGTATGATATCCATCATACCTCCCCTACCATTTGCACTTTTCCAATTTGTTCTTCTCTTTCAGGAACACCATGTTCAGTTCAGTACCTAAAACTCTGGGGTTTGGCTGGAAAATATTAGACTAATCCCTGGTAACTTTCAGAATCTAAGATCATCTGAATATTTATAAGGTATGTCTTGAAACAGGTTTGGAATATAAATATTTTAACAAAAGTTTGTGTAACACATAGGCTTTCCAGTCTAATGACTAGGAAGAGTAGGATCCTCCA
The DNA here is from genome assembly GCA_013397115.1 of Edolisoma coerulescens. Lineage (NCBI taxonomy): Eukaryota > Metazoa > Chordata > Aves > Passeriformes > Campephagidae > Edolisoma > Edolisoma coerulescens. The sequence continues at coordinate 1,022,168 of VWZW01002780.1, forward strand.
GTATTAAAGACACATAACAGCCTTTTATAGAATAAATCTTTAGGAGGCAGGAATGCTGCACATGCTTAAGAAAGGAATGGAAGGAAACACCCAGAAGCCCACATTTCTCTGGCAGTTAAGGAGCAGACTTCACGTATCATTAAGCATAAATTGAGCCTGACAATTAGATCCGTGGTTACCATTATTTTGTGCTAATGAGAAACATAAGTTAAAAAAACCCCAGTATTTCTTAATAAAGCAAAAATATCATCACAATCTTTGTTGCTTATTTAAGCATAAGGAAATACAGTTGTTTCATGGTGCAGTTACATTATTAGAGACAATTTAAATGTCATTTTATTTCTCAATAGAACATAATTAATACATGCCTAATATACCAAGAATGTTGTTGGATCTTGTACTAATTCATGTGAATGTAGACTTTTGTGACACTGCTGTCACAGGAGCTGCTTTGAGGGGAGGCAGTTGCTCTTCAGCTGCCAGGGCCCCATAGCAGCAGGTTCCACTTTTCCTCTGTTGGCTCCCTTTCTGCTGCTTCCCTGCAGATGATATCTGTCAATCTGGATCTCCCAGGAATGATCAATAAAAAGGTCACCAGTGCATTAGGCAGGATGGTGTGGCAGGAGAGAGCTGCTCTTCCCCCACATAGCAGCACCAATCTCCAGCCAGTCACAGATTTGCTGTCAAGTGTGACAAGCAGAGAACTAAACCCTCAATAAATTTGTTCAGACATTTTTATTTTCTGTGTACTGGGGCTGAACAAAATACTTAAGGACTTCCAAGCAAGCATTGCATGCCCCAGCCAAAGTGATTTCCTCCATTTTCCACAGCATTTTCAGCTGCAAAAAGTAATGAGAAATACTTGGCTACTGTGATTTTCAACTACATCTATTCAGTCTTCCAGAACTGAATGGTTTAGCTGGATGCTGGGATATCAGAGTAAAAGTCTCTTCATCCATCAGTGCTCTGAGACCAGCCACGGTGGGCTTCTGCTTCCACTGGGACCTCCTGTAATATCCATCAAACATTTTTCAAGACTGTTTTTAAACTCCTAGGAAAGTACACGCTTGACTTGCTCCTGGACAATGCTGTGTGAGTCAAGAGTGCTTTTATCAGGTCAGAGCTGAAAGCAGAAGGTGCATAATGCTGTCCTCATATGCACTGATGAAATGGAGTCTTTCAGAGCCCCTTCAATACCAGAATTAGGCCTTGAGTCTTAACTATATATTGTGATCCTTCTAAATTATTCACTTTTGTCTTGTGTGCTTTATTTTCTCAAGTAACTCTTAGTATGTATTTCACTACTTGCACTGTGGGTATGCATCAAAGTTTGGGCCAGAATGTCTGCTCTATTGTGCTTGGTACTACATAGTCCCTTTCCCCACACTTCTTTTTCCAGTTCTTCCAGCTTGTTACAAGAGTAGACAGAGAAAGGACTGTGGAGTTTTTACAAATACACTGAGTTAGGATTTTCTGGGGAGAGGGAAAAGAGTTACTTGAAGTACTTTTATAAAAAAGAACAGTATTTTTATCACTCATGTTTGATTTGTCTACCACTGTTGAAGACCCAAAGTCCCATAATTCACAGGGAATGTAGAATTAAATTTTTCTCATTGCGTCATATTTTCATTCAAAACCTCCCATTCATCCAAGGACACCCTAAGTACCTACTTGAAACTTGAAAGCACCTAAGTGAACATATAGAAGGAGAGGTCCATGGTATGTAGCTGTTTCACTGCAGTTTACTTGAGTGGCATTAGCACTGAGATGCCTTGACTCAGCCTTAGGTGCTTACCTGTGTCCTTCCCGTCTCAAGGGCTTCTTCAAAAACTCATCTGTGTGGGTGATGGGATGATGGGAAATCAGGGGAAGATGAAGTTCCTCTAGTAGCTTGAAAAATGGGTGAACACTTCTTTTCAAAGGTGCTTTGGTTGTTTTTCTGTGGCCCAGACTCCCCGGTTTTGAACAGGACTGAGTGGCTGTAGGTGCTCTGCGGTGGTAACGTTTGTAGTCAAGTACTGTCTGTTCCAAATTGCTTTGCTCCTGAACCCAGTTATGGTTGCTAAGTGACAAAAACCTAGTTGTCTCTCATGACTTTGACTAAGCCAAGCATTTAAAAGCAAGAAAGTGAAGTGGTAAGGACAATGCAGCTCTCCTGCTGTCCGTATAACAACTCAGGTTTTGTACTAATCTGTTTTCCAGAGCAGACAAAGGTGTTTGTTTGCTGTTCTTCTCCACTAACTTTATCATTCCCGATGGTACTATGGACAATTACATTAATTGCTATGGTAATCGTAACAGGAAGCAATTACTTTCAGCAAACAGCAATTACTTCACCTTCCCAAATTTGTTTGTGGCCACACCTGGCCTTAATCCTAGATTTATAACAAACATTTTTTTCTGGAAATAAAAAAAGGAAAGATATGGCATGCTCTTCGGTGGGGAGGGTGTGCAAATCTGCAGGTTAGGGATCTTATCCACGGCCAAACTCCAAGGACATAAACAGATACTTAAAAATCTCATTACTTTTGTAAGGATCTCGTGTAATCATCTCATCAGGGGTGGCTGAGGACTGCTTTTAATTGTGACTGGTAGCTTGCTGTGGACAAAAATATAAAATACTTGGGAAAAGGAAGTAAAGTAAAGTAAAAGCTGGAACCAACTTGGTTTCACTTAAAATAATGCATAACGTTGTTCTTACTTTCCCATATAAGGACTTTAAAGAAGGCACCTATGTGAATATAGATTTAGAAGATATTAGGATAAAAAACATAACTGGGCATGTGTTTGCTGTGTTAACATATGACTGTTACTAGGCAAACTGATGAAATACTGTGGCATTAACAGTACTAAAGTGTTATTGAATACCTCACAAAGGCATTAAATTATATCTAAAGATCAAATTCTGTAAGTTAATAATGTGTATAATAGCTTTCCCCTGTGTTTCTTTTGTTTTTTAAGCAATGTCTCTTACCCAGTAGTACTTCATAAACAGTTTCGGCTTTTTTTAATCCGCTGTGCCTGACCTAGGTTGAAAATTTTGGTTGATAAACAGCTCCAGTGGTGTTTGTTATTCAAAGCAGCATTCCTCAACATCACTAATATTCATTAAACCTGTCAGAATGAGAACCCCTCAAACTACTAATTACCACGGTCCTGTGCTGTTCACATAGGTAAACTGAAAAACGTTTAGTCCTTGGTTTTACTTGGAAAGATGGCATTTTCTGCTCTGTTTGTGCTATTCAGTGCAAGGCCAGCCCTGGAAAATACCCAGGGGTACATTAGCAGGGAATTTTGTCTAGCCAGGCTGAAGGTGGAGGTGGAGGATCGATAAGAATCGATGCCCCGTTTCCCACCTATCTTCCACGTTCAGAAGTGCTCTCCAGGGACTCCAGAGCAGTTCAATCCATAGCTGGGGGCTGGAGTCAGCACAGCAGGCTAAGGAAAATGAAAAGAAGCTCCCACTAAGTTGGCTCACTAAAATTTTCCGTGTACACGTGGTCCCCCAGGTTTGGTTTGCCAGGGCAAAAGTACATCCCAAAGCCATAAGATTTATTTCATCCTTGTAGCAACTCTATTTTCTCTGGAGATAGAGCTCTACAATGTTAAATAATGTTGATGTTTTCCAGTGCTCCTTATTTCTAGTGTAATGATTTATGGTCCTGGGCCTGATAGGCAGAGCAAGTAGATTCCCTGGGGGTTTTCTGGATGAGAACATTTGCCAGCACAACTCATAACAGCGCATTAAGGCCATATTTGCTTTTAAACTCTTCTTCACTCTGTGTGCCGGCAATTTGGGGGAATAATTGACGTTACCTTGAATCCAGCGGTCTGCCCCCACTTCTTTATGAGCAGACATGATCTCACTCTGTGCTTGAGAGGAAAATACCATCTCCAAACAATGGGTTAGCAAAGCCCTGAGTCTGTGCTGATATCTGCGTTTGCTCAGCTTCAGGACTGTGCTGTATGGCTCACAGCCAGCCTGAAACACAGGCTGGGAGAGCTCAGGAGAGAGCAGAAGAAGAGAAAAGAAAGGTGAACTAGTCTCAAGGAAGTTAAGTGAAGTTTATAAAGCAGACTGTAGCCTACTTGCCCATCAGACCATGTGAATTAAGCACTTTGCTGCATCTCTAGATACCTGGATGTAATTAAAAATCTGGCTTAGTATGAATTAATGTGATTTGAGTCAGAATTTTTCTTGCTAGGTGCTTTCTTTAAATGAAATATAACCTAATTATGCATACTAATTATCAAGGAAAGTGTATCATAACTCCCTCAGCACAATTCCAGAATATAATCCCAATGGCTGTGTTTGGGATAGTACAATGCTGCAAGTTTGAACACCATGTGATTTTTAAGCAATGCAAAAACTACGTGAACTGCCATTGTACACATCTTGTCTTCCAATACCCAGTTTTCAAACAGAAGTTAAATTTTCCAGCTTTATTTATGTGGCTCAGAAGGGCAAAGGACTGAACTAAAACAGTTTTTCCAAAAAAGACATTTCATTAAAACCTGACATTCAGCCACTACAGAATTCCCCAGTGGCCAAATGAAAACTGAAGAGTGTTGAGGGATATTAATGACGTGCTAAGCCTTTGCCTTCCAAATTAGAAACAATCAGAATTAGCAGAGAAAATAATTACTTCAATAAAATCAAATTTTAAAAGATACAAAATTATTAGAGTGAGGTAAATTTACAGGGAATGTGAAGAGCAGCTGGAAATGTGAATTAAATACGGATATGGAGATCATGAAAACCGAATTGCTCAACAAAATTGTAGCAATGTTGTTTCATTCTTCTTCCCAGACAATTAACAAATTGAATTGTCTCTCTATTTTACCACTGATTAAAAAGCTGAAAGACCCATTCTGATGTGCCAGAGGATTACAAGAGAAGGCATCCAAGTGTGCAGCCTGGGCACTGCCACTGCCTTGCACACACTCACCACAGACAGCTGCTCTCCTCTTGCCTTCCTCAATACACCAGGCCACTGGCTCTTGGCATCTAAATTCTCCGTGTTTGCTTGGACTTTTGATGAACATTGTAGTCTTCATCACTTCATTTCAGGATGAAATAAAGAACCTGAAGCACAAATAATGGGTAAGATACTGTATCTGGTATTTCAGAGTGAGACAGAGAGTAGGCTACTTTATTCCTGAATTTATAAAAGCAGCTCTAATTAACAGGATGTTAATGGATCTGCCAGATTATGTACAGACCACGCGCAGTCCTTCTGTGGAACTTGCCCAGCACCCTCCAAAGAGAAAGACAGAGCTGTTGCAAGTTACGCTAAAAATGTGACCATCTTTAAAGTCAGGCATAAAATTCTCATCCAGAGGCACAAGAAGTCTTGTGATAGTGGATGACTACATCCACTAGAACAAATATCTGACTCTGATCCTTTCAGATAATCCACAATCTTACTGGAAGAAGAAAGCATATCGTTTCAGTAGCCAAACAGTATAAATTATAATAAATTATCCTTTGAACAAGCTACTGATCCTCAATGTGTATATGTACATTTTGGGAATATGGGAATTTTAAAAATGCTTCCTAAGTGTATATCAAGACTCCACCAAAGTGCTTTCATCTTCATTTTATGCAATGCAAATTTAATTCTCTTTTGCGACTCATATTCCCAGTTTAAGAGAATCAAAAAACAACTTAGACTTTTTAAAATGATAGTATTAGCATGAAGAACAATAGACATCCTTCTTTTGGCGCCATGGGAAAGCTGCAACAACAATTTCTTTAAAGAAAAGCCATAAATGCCATAAATCTAAATTACCAGGGAGCAGATGCAGAGGGTAGCTGACAAATCATTTGCTGTCATAAAATAAAGCATCCTTTTATGCAAATGAGCATCAGTGATACTGGGATAGGTAAGGACACATTAGGAAGCTTAGGAGCCAAGTTCACCATTCCAGTTTCTTTAGCATGATTTCTGTGACTTTTTGTTATTTCATCCTGTGCATGTGGTAACTTCATTATACATTTCTGCTCCCAGAAGTGCTGCTTCCAGGTCCCCTTGTCTCACCACCTTCTTTTGACATTAGGCTTGCACCAGCCATGGTACTCAAGCAGTGTGTCCTCCCTCCCTCCCTCCCATCACAGCCCATGGGCTTCTAGCACCACTCACCTTCTGTGCTCCTATAAGGTGGAATCATACACTGTTCAAGATTTTAAAAAATATTAAATATGAGCTAAGCTAGTTTTAAATTTACATCAGCCATAGCCCCCTACCCAGTCCATTCCTCCCAACCCAAACCCTGCTGTACAAGCAAAATAGTTACAACACAGCAAATACGTGTAAAAGGCAGTGTCTCTCCCAGCATCAGGTCTGGACTATAACACATGGCTTTCCATTCCGGATTCCTCTGAGAGTCCTGCAAGGCTACTGCAGTTAGCAACTGCTGCTACAATTAGTCTCTCAATTTTAAAAGAATAGCAGTTTTCTCCTTCATTGCTAATTGGTGGAAATGGTGTTAATTGATAGTCTTGCAGTCTGCAGTTCTAGTTGAGGATTGCTATGGATTGTCAGAGGAGCAGAGCACTGGACAGGAGTGGGGTTCTGCATATGTTTCTCTTGTTAAAAGCAAAAGCTGGTCAAGAGAAATAACAGCCCAACATGAGTTTTATACTGCAGTGTAGACTGGTGGAACAGGAGATGTTCTTTCAAACTAGTAATTGAGGAAGGGCAAGGACAAATGTAAGTTTCTTGGCAGCATGCTTGTGCATGGTTCAGTATTCATTTCAAACATCGGGACTGCTGAATTCAGTATTGCTGAATTTCCATCCTGAACCCATGCAAAGGTTTAGTTCAATCCAGCAGCTACCTCAGCATGCCCACTGCCAGGTGCTTTGCAGGAAGAAGCCTAAACATAACAGCAGTAGAGGGCTAGGAAAGAATAACGATGTGCTAATGGGGGAAGGAAGTTTCTTTAATCTTCCTGGATTTTTCCTGAAAGCAAGAATTCTTGCTTGTGTCTTGTGAAACCAAGCAGATCTTTTAAACGCAAAGCAAAACAGATACAGCTGCAAAAGGTACATTTGCCTCACCTTCTTTTAACAATCTAAAAATTAGCTGGTTTCAGCTATTTGTCCACACTTTTCCTGTAGCCAGTGGAAATAATAGACAGCAACGAGCACTTGGTTATTCCTCCTGGCCCAGGAGAGAGATTCCACCCTGCAGACATGTGTTCCTGCTGTTTGCTGTTGGAAGGAACCCAGGTGGCTGTCTTGGAGCAGAGATCAGCCTTTCAGGTATTTATAGGCAGGAGAGAGGGATCCCAAATGGCAAGACTGTGTGAAAAGCAGAGAGATCCTTAAAGAGTTTTGTCCCTCTCTCACAGTTCTCACAAATGTTCATGGAAAATATCAATTGCAGATCAACTCATACTTCGATTAATAAACTGTATTGATCCTACCTCAGCAGAAAACAGAGAAACAGACATCCATTGGTACTGAGACGAGTAAGAAAGGATGGAAAACTGCCCATCATGAAAGCTGCTGGTAGCTTTGCCTCAGGATGCTCTCTTTTCTCCTACAGTTCTCCAACAAAGCCTCTAACATTTACAGAGTACCAGGATGGAGGTGAGTCTGGTATGTGGCTGCATCTCTAACTGAGAGTAGCAGGGTGGAGGCATTTAATATTTAGTCATAAGTAGGGTGTGACATCCTAGCAGAGCTGTGGATGGCACCCCTGCATAGAATTACAGAACCATTTAGGTTGGAAAAGACCTTTATGGTCATCAAATCCAACCACTAACCCAACACTGCCAAGTCCACCCCTAAACCATGTCCCTAAGTGCAACCTCTTCTCATCTTTCATGAAAATCTATTGATAAGGAGGTGATTCAGACATTGCATTGATTAAACTAGTCTAAATGGAAGAAATGCACTAAACTCTTCATTCATTTCTGAAACACATGCTAAAGGAAAAAAACTCCAACAAATAAGAGAACCAGTTAATTTACTTAGAACATGAAAAGTAAAGACAAACTTGCTTTATTACCTTTTCCTGTGAAGTGTCTCTCTTCTTATCTGGAAATGGTTTGAACATGCCAGGAGTTTAGGATGCTTTAAGGAGTGGTTAGGAAATGCAAAGAATGTGTAAAAAGCAATGTAATGATCTGCTTGAATAAGGAATATTTTGTTTTCTGACAGGGAGATTCTGCTCTGATTTTGATGAGAGCAAAGCTGTTCTCCTTCACTGAGTTTCTCTTACTAGCTCTTATCCATGGCAAATGGACATTTTAATTTATAGCTGCATATTACACTTATTCTTACACACCATTTGCAGTTTTCACTGCTTCTCATTGGCGATTATTTCTCTTGAAAGGAAAAGATCAAGAAAAGTAGTGGACAGCATTCACCATGAATCCTTCCTTCTTTTCCTTCAGGATATTCCTGAAGTGCAAATGCTGAGAACAAGGAATGGTTCAACACTCTTTAAATAGCTGTCTGTGTCAGGGTTAATTAGATTCCATCAGGCAGCCAGATATTCCTAGAGAGAAAATCTTTGAGTAAAGACATCTGGCTTGGATTTTGGAGCACACAGACAAGCAATATCACAGAATAAAAGATTGGTAACTGATGTGGGCTTTCTTCCCAGCTATATTTGATTCTTGCATTTAAAATGCATTGAGTTTGTCTTTTCTGAAGGCTGAATTCTGACTTGAAGCACCATGTGAGCCAGATTCCTTATGTCAAGAGACTGGGTTTGAATGAGGTGAGGGGGGATCGGCACCCATTGTATAGTTTATGGACCTTTACTGAAACTACCACTTTGTCTTGAATAATTCAAGATTTGAAGCAAGCAAATTATTTTCTAAAGCCCAGGATGAAAATGGGTCAAGGGTTTAGCATAAAGTGTAATCTCAAAGAGGCAGCATCGTGAACAAGGGTAATCACACTGTGATGAAATCTGAGCTGATGGGGCAGGTTATCTCTGCAAAACCTTGCTGCTCTGAAGGGCATGGCCACCTCTGCAAATCAGCATCTCTTCCTCTCAGATGATGCAATTCCATCATAATCCGAAATCCTGGTGTTGTGTAACAGGACAGTTGCATGCAGGAGGGAGCAGAGGGGCTGTCAGTTTGATACAGGGAGTGCAGCACTGTCCCGAGGGACTCAAGCAAGAGCAGGCATGGGAAGGCACCTTGGCTGTTCTCAGCCCTTCTCAACCTTCTCTTCTTCACTGTGGGGGAAGAAGGTACGTTTTCCATGTAGGACAGTAGACAAACCAGAGAAGGGAGTCATATCATAGAACCACAGATTCTTTAGGTTGGAAAGGATCTTAAGAATCATTTCATTCTAGCCCCTGCCATGGGCAGGGACACCTTCCACCAGACAGGGTTGCTCCAAGGCCTGTCCTGCCCAGCCTTGGACACTTCCAGGGATAGGGCAGCCACAGCTTCTCTGGGCAACCTGTGCCAGGGCCTCACCACTCTCACAGGGAAGAATTTATTCCTAATATCTAATCTAAATCTGCCTGTTATTTAAAGCCTTCCTGGAGAGTTGGTGTGTGCATGTACAGGCACATTATATTCCAAGAATTCTCTCACTGACACATCCTTAGCATTGAGATGTCCCATCTTGGCATGTCCAAAGGGCAAATGTTTTATGTAGGATGAGCTCTTCACTCAGACCTTGAAATACTCAGAACTGTAGGCTGAAGCTGAGTGAGGAGGAATCTTAGGCTTTACTACAGTGGTAAGTAAAATACTCTAGCTTAGTCTAACAGGGCCTCAGTCTGGCCAACTGGAAGGCCAAATCTATAAATTCCAGGTGCTGTGAGAAGTTGTTTTTCTTCCATAATGTTTATTCCTTCCCTGGTTGCACACTTTTAATCAGTTTGTTAGGAAAATGCTCCTTGACCAACAAAACACCAGAGAACTGGTATGTTTTAGTGTCCTTCAGTGACAAGAATTGCTATTTTGCAAGTCATCCACCAGAGTCACCCTGGGAGGAAGCAGCTGTGGCTGGAGGTTGGAAGAGTGAGACAGGAGGCTGTTGTGGTGTAGAGGGGTGCAGGAAGACCCACTCCAGCCAGCAGTTATGGAGGGATTAGTCTCTTGAGTAAACCCAGTCTTAAATGGCTGTGGGATTTCCGTGGAAGGGCGCTTCAACTCCCATCTGCATAAGCAGGAATAAAGTCACCTCCCCTTGACTGAAGGCCATGTCCAGCAGAATGTTATTATCAAGGTCTTATTTCTGGAAAAGAAAAGCAAACTGGGTTTCACAACTCGATTGTAGTCTGATGCATGCCTTCCAAAACTAAGGAAAAACAATCCCAAACTAAGGATTTCAATTGCAAGAAGCTCTGCAAATTCTCATTTTCCCTTTGCACCTTTGCTGCCAAACCCAGCTGGGCACTGATACATCGTTCAGACGGTGTCTGTGATTTTGGACCTGCACTGTTTTGAAGAGAAGTGCAGCAATTTTCTATGTCAGACTGTGATGCAGTATAAAAAGGCTGTTTCTGTAAGATTATTTCAGCTGAAGTACTTGTGCACTGCTCGTGCGGCCTCAGCTAGAAAATCGTGCCACATCATGGAAAGTTTCTAAGTGAAGGCAAACTGTTCTGAGGGCAAACACCAGGGTGTTCTGGGGACAGATGTGGCAACACAACCACCAGCTGTGCTTGGAGACAGACCAGATGGAAACACTCTGAGATGGACAAATGAGAAGTCCTGATAGTTTTGGGACTAATCCAAATTCCTGCATCAAAAACCTGTGGAAATGGGGATTGGCTACTATAGTAGTTGCACAGGAGGAGCCAGTTCCATGTGAGTTGTGCTTTGGAAAACACTCATATAGTAATAAGCACAGGAAATAAATGAGATCTGGAAAGAAGCATTGAGGGAGGTTTCCAGGTTTTAGAATGCAAAACCGACTTGCTGCTTCAGTTGGATTCCTGTTCAGGACGCAGCTGCTGTGGGAGTACGTGCAGCATATTTAATTTGAAAATATTCCCAGAACTTCTTTGCTGCAGACAGAACTTGCTCAAATGAGTAAAGAAATACATTTAATTATTTGAATCTCAGAGGGTTGTTTTGTTTGCCACAGATGTCACCCACAGCAAACATTTTTAATTAATGGCTCTCTGGCAGTCATGTTACCTTTCTCACTTGCCTGACTTTGAGGACAGCTAATTTCTGTGTTTATCTGTTCTACTTGGGATGCACATGATGTGCTAATAAAGAGAGAGAGAACAATAATGATGCTCAGCTCTTATACAGCATTTATTCCATTTTACTGCATAAATATTAATTGTGAATCTTCACAAAAGCCCCAAGGAATAGATTAATACTATTATCTTTCTATTTAGGGAAAGAGAAGCAGAGGTGAAAGACTATGAAAAGGAAACAGAAGTGCACAGATGTACTTTTCTAAGCTTTTTATAGCTTATGAAAGAGGCCTGTAGATGTTGTTTTTAAATCTGATTACAGTTTATATTTAGGTGTTATGGGAATAGTAAATCTTGCCTTCCTCCCTCTTTCCTGGGAACCTGACAGATGAGGACCAGAAACATCCTTATAATTTAACCGAAAGATGAGAAAGTTACACTATTAGGGAGGACTTTTCTTCCAAATGTTTTATTTCAACAGGCATTAAAGATAGTAGGGACTTGGAAACAGAATGAATAAAAGTCACTCCTCTCAGTTAGGCACCGCTTCCCTGCCAGGCTGCTTTCTCCAGCAGTAATCACCCTGCTCCTCCATGCCCTGCCCTGCTGCAGTGCTGTCTGGGCTGCTTTTGTGCCACTGCAGGTCACCCCACCACAGTCCTTGCACCTGTCTCTTGAACCTAAAATGGACAAGAAAAAGGACACCTTGTTTTGGACAGATGATAAGCACTGGCTGTTCTATCATCCAGCTTATGAAAAACTCTCCAGGACTTCTTTAGTAACATTGAATATATTTAGTTCCAAAGAGCAGAAATTAATCTCTTCAACAATTAGGGCGCTTGATTCTATGATAGCATTACTATTCTTGAAGAAACACAATACATAAATGGTTTTTATTGCTCATATTCCTTGAAAGATGCATTTGTCCTTTCAAAACAGAGACATTATGTTCTCAAAATCCATTTCCAATTGAAAAGCCTCCCACTGCCTACATGCAGGTGTGGATGTTTTCTGATTACTGCTAATCAAACTTCAGGGTTGCTGCATTTCCCGTGCAAGGGAGAACAGAATAAATGCACATTAATGGAAGAGAGGAGGCAATATTAGTCTCAGGGATTAAAACAGATGGGTTTACTCTGACTTTCATTGAATTTGCAGAGAGGGAGCAAACATTTATTTTAGATAGAACGTGTTCAATTAGATGCAATGTTTTTATGTGCAGAGTATATAACGAAAAATGTGTTTATATCCTTCAGGATGGCTACTCTGCAAGTTGAGGTATGAATGTCCCTACATAAGTTTGTCTCCTCATTGTGTGAAGGGTGGTGCTGCAGCATTTTGTGGCTTAGCTTGGGAATAGCATTTGGGGCCAAACCTGCAGCACAGAAAGGCCAGGACAGGAGGCTGGAGAAACTCGGTGAGTCCTGGCTTTGCACAGCAAGGCAGCGCCCAGCTCGCAGCTCTCCAGATGCTTTGTCAGCACACCCGTGTAAGGGTGAGCCTGCGTGTTCTGTCAAAGCACAGGCTTAAACATTTCAGTGGTTTATCAGAACCAGAGCTAAAGACACACTAAAGAAAACAAGGCACAGACTTGTTAGTTAGTTATGCTTGGTTTTAACAAGTTTTTCAGGATTTTCTTCCAAAGTACCATAAGCTATAAGGTAAGTTAGAATTTCCAAAGCTGAAGGTGGTGCTGAGGACCCTGCCCTCTGCTCTGAACATCAGTTCCTGTTTGTACTCCAGGTTCATTGGTGTAGCCTCCTGAGCACAGATTTTCCTCCCCAGAGTCTTTTCTCTGAGATACCAGCAAATGTACAAGTGGTACTTTGACACCACAGGTAGACCTGACTTCTTCAGATCTTCCTTGTGTTCCTTAGTTAACACATTTCTACTTTTCTCTTCAGGACTGCCATAGATACTTTATAGACCATGTACTGTGAGAAGTAGGGGCTGTGCTGGCACCTTTGTAGAGTTGTGGCTTCCATCTTGTTGTGAACTTGGCAGTGAGTCTCTCCTGGTGGTTTTGCTGCCTGTATTAGGTAAGTGCTTTTTCTCAGTTCATGTTCCTCACTCCACCTACTGTCTGGTACTCCTGCTGCTGCAGACATTTAACGTGCCTAATGCAATGTGCCACCAGAGCCACTTGGAAAGTTCCTTGTTTTCAGTAACAAAATGTACCATTTTCTCATGTAGCTGTTGCAGCAAATGTTGCAGTTAATTTCTTTTAGTGGATTTTGCCACTCTGTGATGAGCAGCTGTTTGGGGCAGACTGCAGCTATGCAAATGTGCACTCCCTGGCCTAGTAGAGCCAGGGTAGTGTGTGACTCCTGTCATGTCTGCTGCCTCCTTTGACAGATTTTTTGCTCTGCCCAGCTTAATTCTTCATACTTTTTGCTTCCTGAAGGAAAACAGTGAAATTACTTGAAGTGGCATCCCCATAAATTTTCATTTCAGTAAATTAAACCACAAGTGATTACAAGACAGAGGCTGCTAGTGACTCAGACTGTTTCTTTTGACTTTTTTCTTAAATTATTGTTTTATATTAACAAAGACACCTGCACAAAGCACTGCACTTAAAATTGTTCATTTGACCCAGACGGGGCCCATTCAATCTCCTGGCAAGCAGAGGAAACACAACCCCCCCCAGTGTAATTTTGTTTTCTTACGTGAGTAAATGCAAAGTGTACTCTGTCAGTATGGGAAAATTGAACCTTGCTGCATCTTCTGGTTACTCTGAACCATTCACAGGCAAAAACCTTTCTACACCTTTCCCTTCTTAGCAGCCCTCCACATACTTTTGGGAAAAGTGCCTTCCCAGGAGGCCCTGGTAATTGGCTGTGAGTTTCCAGGAGTCACTAAAAGCAGGTGGATTAGGCTGATCTCTTGTGTGAACCCATCAGTTTTTGACAGACAGTCTTAAGGCAGAGACTAAAACATGTTTAAAAACCATGAGACCCTAGCAAGTATGAAGAACATTGTTGTCTCATCCCTTTGCTTTTTAATGGAGCTTTCTCCCTCAAATATATATGAACATATTGGTTTCTCTTTTGAGTCAACGCTAAAATGTGTTTCTGAAGCTTTGCTTTTCATTAGGCTGCATTTGTTACTGGTGCCAATAAATCATAATCTTGAGCCAAATGGGAACAGTGGTCTGTTATCCCTGGTGTTCCCACTGGGGCTGTTGGTCTGTTACATCCACAGGGACCAGCCTGTGGTCAGAGGTGCTCCTTAAAAGCCCTGCTGTACTTGGGAGGCCCATGCCAAGAGGGTTAGGAAGTACAGAGATCCTGGCAATCCTTCCTAGTGTTTGCTAGAGCTACCAAGCCAGCACTTGGAATTTTAAATTGTGAGCTCCAAGACTTGAGGGATGCAGTGAATATTAATTCTGTTATATATACTACTGAAGCCTTTCTGGGGAAGGCGATAAGGCAGCCCCCACCTGATAAGGGCAGCTCAGAGTTTTAACGCAAAAAGGAAATGGCAGACTGTGCAAATGGGATCTGGTGTTTTCTTCCATGGGAATCTAAGAGAATTGTTCAGTGAAAGTGGTTTGTGGCCTTCTGCTAAATGAGGTGCTTGAAAGAAAATGAGCTGAGTCCTTGGGTCACACCAGGAGCCTTTTTACTGGGCTGGGTGGGTAGGTGAGTTCTGTTTTCACGTGGTCTTCACTGGGTTTCCTCTGGTTTCCCTTGTCTGAAATAATGATCTGTGGACCAACCTTTGCAAAGGACAATGTATCTTTCTATATTGCATCTCATCAAACAAACCTTCAGAGGCACATTTACCAGATTAGGACTGGAAAACCATGTCAGGCTGCATATCCAGATTCATAATTTTGGCTTTTTAGCTTTGCTTCCCAGGGAGGTGACAGAGCAAGGCTGTCTGTGCCAGCAATGGCCAGGCTGCCTTGGATCTTCTTTTCTGGGGAACTGGACCACAGCCATTGGAGAGCTTTCATTTTTCAGTAAAAGTATTTTTAATAAAATCAGGATTTAGTGCACATTATAGCACCTCTACTAGGACAGAAGCTGGGAGTAGCAGGTTTCCACTATTTGCCTTTCCTCTAATTCCAGGTACTATTCATCTGCCTGGGACTTCTGATACAATCTTAGTACTGGCATGAAAATAGCAGCATATTTCATGGCAGGTAAGTCTCTTTTCTTATCAATAAATAAAGCAGTTCATTTCTAGCATATTCCTGCAATGACAGCACTAACAATAAAACCTGAAGAGCAGTTACACTTTGACACAGTTGAAAGATCAATCTGGGATGATTCTTATCACTAGTACCAGAAGCTACTCTCGTTTATTCTGCCTCTCTCTCATTGCAATGAACTGCATTTTTACACCGACCCTTTGCGACTTATCTTTTCTGATGCTGAAGAATCCTATCGTCTGTACCTCCCAGAGTGCTGAAAGGACTCTTGTTCTTCACCTGGTTGTAAACAATACCCTACTTCTCAAGTCAACCTGAGCTAAATAAGTACTTGAGGGCCTAAGGAGGCCTTAGACTGCCAGGGCTCCTGCTTCTGTGCTGCTGGTTTGTTCTTGTTTGCTTGCATATTGTTCTTTTACTACATTGTATTTGTGGTGGTTGAGGAAATCATGAGTTCTCTGCTGGAAAGTTTAGTAAACACAGGAAAAAATTGCATGCAGTGACTGAAGCCTCTGGTAGAGGTTAAGCAGATAGCTCTCAGGTATAATAAATACAGATAATTCTGGCTTGAGACAGAGAAACAAACTGCAGAACTGCAAGGCCCCTTACAGCTCAATTTTAATTCAGGTCACACAGGCTCAGCAAACCAACTTGCTAATCACCTTCCCTCTGTTCCTGAGCTAGGAAGGAACACTGCAAATTCTTGTAAAACTACTAAACCCTGAGTGCAGCTCCTGCACCAGTGCTTCCCGTATTCCTCCTCCACAAGCTGCTTTCTCTGTCCTCTGAGTCTTTCTGGCGGGCAAAGCCAGCAGTCCTGCTTACAAAGATGGGATTATTCAGCCTGTGCACCAGGCACATCCCTGAATTCTCAGATCTGGTCATATCTGTGTCTGGTATGGCCACCACAGAAAACATGGGGGCAAAATAATAAAAGCAGGAGAGCTTTTCTGTATTTGTGACTTTTCCTCTTTTTCTCCCATAACAAATTAATGGTGTCCTTATTACTATTGTGTTATAAGTCACCTCAAGTCCTTACCAAGTTCCCAGCTACCTAGTGTACAACTCCTCATCCACTCACATTTATTGCCTCATTTTCTCAACTTCTGTCTGAGATACAATCATTTCTGTTCATCTGATGGACCTGTGTTCTTGTTTCCCTCTTCTGCCCCTTTCATCATACTGGTGTCCAGTTTCCACAGAGATTGCAAGCCTCCCTTTTCCCTTGCAATCATGGTCCCTTTGTTGCATTTCATGACTGCAGAAGGACATTAGTTTGCTCCAGGCATTTAAGTAGAGAAAAAGATGTATTTGATTCCCCCCACAGAAGCGTAATTTAAATGAGAGCAGCCTCAAACTATGGAGGGACAACAGAGAGCAGGTTATTGTGCAAAGATCACTGTGTGAAGGCTTTAATGAAACAGAGTTTCATGGAGCACGTAATGGCAAATGAAGGCAGGACCTTGAGCTCTGGAGAGGAGACAAGACTATTCTAATTCCTCTAATGCAAAAGCAACAATGTCCTTAATATAGAAAGCCAGAAAGATTAAGAGACACTGCTTACAGCTGCCAGGCATTAGCTGTGTCTGCAGTGACCTGCCCTCCTGTTAGCATGAGCCTGGCTGTGCATGTTGTGCCTCATGAGGCACTGCTGCTGCATGTGGCTAAAAGGAAATACTTGTGGCTGGAGCAGCTGAAGGTGGCCTGGCTGTCTCCTGTGCAGGAGGGCAGAGAAACAAGCCCCAAATCTCACCTCTTGTTACCACTCCTCTGACAAGGAAGTGGCCAGCAGGAATACAGAGATCACCTGGAACAGCATCTGGAAGGGAAGGGTGCACGAGGGTAAAATCACCGCACTCAGTTCAGTGGCATCACCTGGAGCTGTTGCTTACCAGACACCTGTCCAGTTGTGTTTCTGCTGCTCCTGCAGGAATGAAAGAAAAACAGAGCAATGTTTTCATCCTGTGCCCAAATGCCAACTATTAGAGGCCAGCACTGGTAGCCAAGGGAACAGTCCTCCCACAAGAAAATAAGAAAAGCACAGCTGAGCTGTAGAGAGGACAGAGCACAAAAGGCTTGTCCGATCCTGAGAACATTTGGGTTTTGTTGTGGGGTTAGGGTTGTTTCTTTTTTATATAGATGTCTAGTTCTAATCTTTTATCCATTCAGAGCACTCAGACTGCCTGCCATCCAAAGTGCTGGGGTACTCTTCAGCCTTTAATGTGTTCTCAAAAAAGCTTCAAACAGCTATTGCAATCCCATCAAGCAAATGCACAGCTGGGTCTGAGCTCAAAAACTTCCTCAGTTTCCAAAACTCAGACTTCTCTGTGTGTGTGTGCACTTACCCACTGGTTCAGCCCTGGTACAGATGGGAAGTGAAGAAGCCCATGAAGAAAGGCTGTATTTCTGTCCCAGCCTTCACCTCCTCTGCCCCACAGGGCATTTAAGCTTGACCCTTGTTTAATAAATGCCTATCAACACCCATGTGTTGGTGCCATAGAGTCATATTCCTACTGGGAGTTTCACTCCGCACAGATTGCGGGGTTAATTACTGGGGGAGATCTTGGATTGTGAAAGATTTCTGTTTCAGGTTGTCCAGACACCTTGCAGATATCTGAGGGCTAATTTGATCTGATTTGGGATTCTATCCCAGGAAATACCTGATCTGAATATGCCATGATCTGGACCTGGTTCCTTCATTAAGTTAGGGTTGAGATGATTTCCTTTAGGAACATGCATAGCTGGAAAAAATGATCATCTATTTATCTCCAGAGCTAAACAAGGTAGTCCAGCATCTCTGAGGAGTCCTCCCAGGCTCCCTGTTGCACACAGTATAACTGTACCTCTTGCTGAACTCTGGAGACATCAGGGAAAAAAGCAGGTTGATACAACCCTTTCCTGGCAACAAGAGATGCTTCAATGGCCAAATTAAATTACTTGCCCTTTTGGTTTTATGCCTGAGCAATGAAAAAAAATAGAATTCACTTCAAATTAATTAATCATATGATCTCATTCTGTATAAGGACAAGTAAATTCTAGCTAGAAATAGTTCCTCTCCTGTGCAATTTATTCCTGTTCATTTCTGTTGTGAAGCCGCCCTTCTTTTCAGACTCTATTTTAAAAGATCCTGTTTTTCTTCACCAGCTCTGCTATGAACCATCTCCTTGGAGTGATTGTGCCAAGCTGAGTTACACTCCAGCAAGCCCCCTAAAGCAATCACAAAGGTCCCAGGTGGGGGAAGCTGATGCTTGATGTGCTGCAGGAAGTGTGCAGAGTCCCTTCGGTTTTAACTGTATTCATAGGCTGAGCAGGATTGCACATAGCAGGTCCTAACAAGAAACAGCATTTATGTTTGTCACTTATTAGTTCAAGCCTCCAAGTACAGACAGTACTCGATCAATTCCCCTCCACACATTCATCTGATCCATTTGCAGAAGCAGAGAAATAGCCCATATCCCAGATTGCACAAGGACCTCTCTGAAAGAAAATTTTCAAGCATTAAGCTTCAAAGTAATTACTTTTCAAGGGTGCATTTGTTTCCCAGCCTCACAATATCTCTGGTTCAGCCTAGCAAACTAGAGTTGAATCAAAAAGCTTTTTTCTTTCATACTTACACATCAAAAGATGTTACCAACTTTCTCTCTGTCACTCTGTACGCCCCAGCAGCATTAATGCCTTTTGAGAGCACCAAGTGAGGCATGAGCAGCCTGGACTTGCAGCCCTTGGGCAGTGTGAGCAGCAGGCTCCTGAGCACCAGGTGTCCTGGCTTGCCTCTCGATGCTGTTTTCCCAGGCTGTGTGCATGATGTTGGAATTGCACCCTGGCAAAGGACCTTGCCTTTGGCTCTTCAGAGGGCAACGTTTTGACTGGTGCTTCAAAGACATAAAACTTTTCCAGTTTGGCTCAAAGCTCTCATTGATCGTGGTGATGTATCTGCCTGTGGGATGACAGTAAGTATTCTGGATCAGTACTAAAAAATGCAGAGGGGAAATGGTCACTGAAATCAAGAGGAGGTTACTTATTTCTTTAAATCATAGGACAAAACCCTTTCTTGAAATTGTTCCCCAAAGATTGTAGTGGGAAAAATAATATATATATATCATATTTCCAGGGCTCTGCTGTATAAATATACAGCCTTAGGTTGCAACTTGTGACTGCACAATATCTAAAGAAAAATTATCCTTCATTTGAAAGGACTGCAAGCTTTAAATTCTTACCTAAAGGGTACAGGTACTGCATAAGAAAATACTCTCTGACCATAGGCTTAACACACATATCAGGATGACGTTAGATCAGGAAAGAAAGTTCATAGAGAATTAGCACCAGTCACTAGAGATCACCTGTCTCCTGTCATTTATAGAACTGTATTAACTAGCTGTTAATTTGTGTTGCAGTTTAAACCATCAGTGGATCAGCACTGCCACTACGGTGTGATAGTTTGATCTGGAAATGTCCATACCCTGCTGTGGGAGCAATGAACAGAACAGTCAGCAAACATCACACTTGGGCATTTCATGCTGCAGTACAGAGAAAACAGAAATTATCAAGCCAGGTGCACTGCAGAGATATTTTGGTTAAGTGTTAAAGGGTGTGGGAAGTTTTTACTGTTTGCTGTAACAAAACCTTTGTGCTGTTCCTCTAGAAACCTTCACTTGTATTGAATTCGTTCACATACTCTGTGGCTTTTGTAATCATGTCAGTGCCTGGCATCTTCTGGTGTCAACCCTAAGTTCTGAGGAACACATAAAACTCACAAAACCCAGCAGAAAAGAATTTACAACAAGCTCAGGATTTCAAAAATATTGAAAGCTTTTTACGTCAAATTATATATAATCTCTCTGAGGGCCACTGTCTGTTCATGAATGCCACAGCGTGTGAGCTGCCAGTCTGAGGCAAGTTTGTGTCCCTGTGACAGCTGATGTCACTCTATCTCAGCCTCCCTGACAAGTAAGATACTTTATATTGCCTTTGTGTCAGCTGCAGAACAAATAAGTAAAACAATGCTGTGGAGAAAACATTTCACTTTTAAAGGCACAGAAAACACCTTCTCTGAAGGGTTGCTTGCAGTGTTGACAGTGTCACAGCTTCTTATTTTCTCTTCAGCCGTTATTGATAACACTTGTGCTGAGGTGGCTATCACATCTGTCTGGAATAATACTCCACAAATATTATCAGAATAACATTCAAAGGCCAGTTTCTCATCTTAGTGTTTCTTGGCTTGTAAAGGATTGACAAGTCCTTGCCTTGCTAAATATCACTTGGAGAATAATCAGTTTGGGCCCCTACTGACATCGTGTGACCTGCAATGAGTCAGTAGCTGTTCAGTGCCTTGTCCTCCTTTCCTGAACCAGAGACATAATCCAGGTTTCCTTCTCAGGAGTTTGCAGAAAAGGTTGTTGCAAAGCAACAAGAGTTTCCTGGGCAGGAAGATCTACAGGAACATGGCGTGCTTCCAGTGGCAGGAGAGCTGGAAGGAAACCAGCCCACTTCTCAGTGTTTTTGGTGAGAAAATGAAATGCTCACACCAGGCCATTATGTGTCAAAAGACGACTGTCAGAATAAGGAACATCTAACATAAATTCAGGTTAGCCTCATCTTCAAGATACAAAATTACATCACAGCCAAACAATTGACATTTTTCTTTGATGGCTTTCTTGCCCCAACACTGTATGGAATGGCTCTCTGTGAGCTGGAAAGGACTCGGTGAAGTGCACTAGAATGCTGTGGGTGACAACTGCTGTATAAACACGCGGGGTTTTCATCTTCTTTCTTTCTTCTCTTTTACCAGTTGCTAAGAAAAGCTCTCCAGGGTTTGTTTAAAGCAGTGTACTTCAGTTTTGCATAGACAGAATGAGAACTTACTGAGAACTCCCACCACACTCGTGAATTGGAGCGCATGAATGCATTGCAATTATGCTGTTCACAAATCTCTATCTGAAATCACCACTCCAAAGTGGCCTAAATTTTATAATTCCATAGCACACAAATTTCTGACTTGTTGATTAGGGTAAAAAAGGATTACAAAAATATTTTTAAAAATACTACAGAACGATATTATGGTATTATAAACAAGACTGCAAAAACCAAAGTGTGTCTGTAAGAAGTATAAAACACATTTGGAACAAATACAGCAATGGTAATTTGTAACTAATGTTAAGAGTAGAAGGCAATAACAACAAATCAGAAATATGTGATATAGTCTAAAATTAGTGTAATTACTGGTTATTGTGCTTGCTTCAAGAGTGGTACTGAAAAATGAAAGCACTGAGAGGCTACAGATCTGGCAAATGAAATCAGACATCAAAAATTTGGCACAGAATTGATCCTTACAGTCTTAAGATTCTTGGGGAATCTGTTTTGTGTGGATTCTGGGCCGTATTGTTGATGGAGTATCTGGAAAATTCGAGCAGGGTACCAGTGTTTAGTACTGAAATATGTGCTAAGGACTTTGGACAATCCTGAATCTCAGACTGTGGATCTCTGGATCAGGGGTGTCATTACAGGTGCACACAAATGGCCTAATATCAGGGTCTGAACTGAACCCCTGAGTGTTACCCCAGCACAGATTACTGCACTAGTGATACAACTGGATTTATTGCTTATTTTCTGGTCTGTTTCTTGCTGTACCATGACTCCTTTTCCTTCCTCTCTCTTCTTGCTTCATCCCCCACAAAAAAGCCAACCCTGAGCAGGGCTGTGTTGCTCTGAGGTTTAGTGGATGAGATGCCAGGAAGCCTAAATGAAGGAGGAATTCTTCCTTCTTCATCTACCAAAGGAGAAGAAGAGCTACTTGAGAGTTCTCACATGATGAAGTGAAAAATTGCCAAGAGTGAATTTCTTTCTGTACTGAACAAAAAGTTTGTGCTATAACAAGGAACACTACTATTTTTGTTTCTTGGCGTGATGATGACACAAAGTCTCCCAGACCATCCCTCTGGGTGGGTGTGTACAGCCACAAGAACTCCCTTCACACATACACTGCAGAGAGGAGTTGTTACTGATGGCTGAACAAAAGGTCAGCAAGCTGCAAAACTGCTTTTATTACAATATAGCACAGAAACAGGACCACCAAAACAAGTCTCTATTTCTACAACATCATGTGGCTTCTTTACCCAACAGCATCTTTTGTCCAGAATTAATCCAAATGACACTTAATGACACATGATGTGGTGCCAGTGTTTAATCTTGGTACAAAACCAGTCCTCCACTGGTGATCTTTTCACACCTGCAGGAAGCATCCTGCAGAGAATGCTTTCATCATTTACAGCCATGTATTCACACGTCTATTTAATTAATTAGGGTTGGTTCTGAAGTATATTGCTGTTTTATTAATGGAGGTTGGCTGTAAGCTTAGATCAATGCAAACAAATGAAAGGGAAAGCAGACAGTGGTTTAGGAGCTATGAAGCTGAGATAAACTCCTTTATTTCTTAGAAAACCCACTGATCCTGAAGAGATAAACAGGTTCTTCCATACTTCCAAGTATTCTACTATGATCACATATCTATCACTCTTTATGACCTCAGAGGCTTTGAAAAATGTTTTCTTTCCAGGAGAACATAAAATTTAGCCTTTGAAACATCAGGTGAAAAGAGAGAGTGGGAAGACATTGGCCTTTTGGTAATACCCTCATAATACCAGAGCAAGATGGTTATAAGCCAAGATTTGCAGAACAATTTTCACCTCTTAACAGATTTTGTCTCCTGAAGAGAATCTTGAGGTTGAGGATAGACTGCTATTCATAGACTCTATACTCTGCTACAGACTGCATGAACCACATGTAATTTGTAATACACGGCAGTGAGACTGGATGGCCTTTTCATTGGGTGCTTTGTCACTTCGGAGGGAAACAAGTCACATAGGAGAGGGCCTTAGCTATCTAATGCCTCTGTTACAGCATCATCAATGTCTGTGTAAAAAAGATGTAGGTGTTCCCAGAACAGGGAGCAAACTGTTCAGAGACAGCCTGAAAACACAAGAGCCTTCCTTAATCTGGGTTTGCCTTTTCAACCAGTGGTACAACACTGGATGACACTTCATGAACTTACCTCACACAGTTGACAGCTTTTATGAAAATGGTTTGTTTTATAGTATTTAAGCTCTGCAAGCCTGTGAGTTCTCAAGTGCTATGAAAAAAAACCTGCCCACAACATGCACTTTATATGTGGCTTTAATTATCCACAGTGTGTGCCACTTTACTGAGGATGTTCTCTGGTGCCTGTTTGCTGTGTTTATTGGAAGCTCCTGGCAGGATCACTGACAGTCATTAGTACTGCTGGAAGAAAACTGGTCTGCTGCTTGGGCTGAGGATCTGAACAAGGCACTCTGTGGCAGTGAGCATTGCAGGGCTTAAAATGTCACCCAATTCTCCAGTGGCTTGACCCACCTGTAATTGCCTCCTTCTGAACACATGGATTCCAAACTGTTTTATTACTAGCGTTACACTCCACGGAGGTAGCATTTACTTACCTTTCCCAAGTGAAATAAACGCCCAGAATAGTACCTAGCAAAAAATCAGGCAAAGTGTGCTCCTCTAAGAGCTTTATCTTTTTGAACTGCCAAAAAATAATAACTGTAAACAGAAAAATTGCTCTGACTTTTGTCACTGCTATTTGTTTTTCCAGGCTGCTGAATACCAGAGCCCCCCCAGTGTGCAGTAATGTTTTCATACACTGCCATCTGTTGTTACAGGGTGCCTGTGTCACCGCTGTGCTGTGCTGCTGGGGTTTCTATTCCAGCAGCAAACAACCTTCCCAAGAACTCTGTTAAATTGGAAGAACTGCTAAAATTCATACATGCAGCGAGATTCCAACAACTCTTTCAATTGTGGCTACAGCCAAATTAATGCTGGTTTTAGTCCCACTTCACTTATTTCAGTAGTTAGGTTTGTATCTTTATTTAGTCCAGAGCCAGAGGATTCCTGGTCTGAGTAGTAAATTTACAGCAAAACATACACACACACCACAAACTTCATATAAAATTTACACACACTAAAATTACAAAGGATCCGGTCAGTGCGTGAATACATTTACACGCACTGCCCTGCTTATTTAAACAGCTGTTTCAGAATCTGTATGTTTATATATATATATATATGGGTTATGGATTTGAGTCTATGATCTGATGAGTTAGCACCTTGTTCCCTAAATCTGTATTAGAAAAAATAGAACATGATGTTTCAGAAGCTGGCAGGAAAGTAAAACAATTTGTGTGTGATCAAATAAGGGGCAATCACAGGTGTTGGGAGAGCAGCCTAAAGCACTCAGACACATATGACAGGCAGATACAGTCACAAACCAGTTGGCAACTGGAGGAAGCAAGGGAGCTAGGAATGGGCCTAGACCTACGGAATTACAGATGAATATCCATGCCTCAGAGCAGCTCACCCAAGTGTGCAGCTATCAAAGTTCTGCAAATGCTTGTGAGAGAGATGGAACAGTTCTCTCTACCCAAGCTGGGATTACCTGCAACTGTGATTTTTGTGTGTGTTAGAACTGGTCTGAGCACAAGCCTGGATACTGAAGGGCTGGACACAAAAGAGAACCTTTTTACTTGAAACCATCTGGACAAACTCCCAAAGACCAGAAGTTTTTTGCTTTCTTAAAAAGAAGGGAAGGATCTAAGCAAAACACAAACTTGTGTGCTCAAAAACATAGAAACGCACAGCAGAGCTAGTCATTTGTTGCATCCACAAAAATATGATTTTATTTGCATATCCAAATACAGGATATTTATTTAAATGAAAACTGTAGCTCACAATTTAAATAACAAGTTCACCTGCCATTTAAAAACCACAGTCTTAACATCTGCAACTGCCAGTTTTACTCCCCAAACGTTAGAGAACTTGCAGCTTCTTTCTGTTCTTTATGCAACTGTTTAGCCCTGTTTTTCAGATCCTCTGCCTTAGCATCATTCTTCTCAACGCCATCTCCCAGTTTGTACATGCGACTGGCGTTGGCACAAGCCCATATGTGCCCCAGCTCACAGCCTTTCAGCGAGTACTTCAAGGCATGGCTCATGTCCTTGGGCACCCCAGGTGCTCCCTGCAGGTACATCACGCTGAGGTTGAAGCAGCTGGGAGCAAAATTGCCATCACAGGCTTTTGTGTAATAGTCTCTAGCAGCAACAGGGTCAGGTTGATCATTGTTGGCTCTCCCGTCCTGGGCCAGCAGCCCCGCGCTGTGACACGCGTTTGCTGACTTCTTCCCACCTTTCTCACATGACTTCAGGAAAGATTTGTAGGCAGCTTTCAAATCCGGGTTGAGTCCACCTGTCAGCCAAGAAACAAAACGTTACTGTGAGGACATGCTGAAACAGCTGGGAGCTTTCTGTTTTGCAGGATGCTTCCTGCTGGAAATACAGCATCCATCACTTTAGATACTGCAGTCAACATTTAGGACTTCAGAGACACTACTGCTGTCTCAGGGACAAACATTTTGCTAATGTCTCCGAGTTAGGAAAATCCTCTGCTCCCAAGTAACACAAAAGCACCCGTAACCAAAAAATAACCCAGACCCACAAAACACTCTTTCCACTACTACATTCATGGATTTAATATCTTACACTAGGCAAATATTATTTTGCCAGTATACCTACACCGAGATTGTTACTAGTTTTGAACTACAGTAAAAATATTGTTCCTTACTGGTACTGCCATTTGAAGACCTCTCACTAATTAACTGCTTTCCATTACTGTACCAGCAAATACATTTTGAGCAGACTTGGGGACTACTTAGGTAAGCACGTTACTAGTCTGTGAGCTTCTTTCTTTCTTACTTTCTTTCACTGAGAATAGCCTGACAAGAAGAAACGTTAAGAACTGAATAAGCAGCAACACTGAGCACTGGCTGTACTTACCTGTTAACCGGATGTAATTATAAAAAAACAATACACACTTAACATACAGCTGACTTTTCAGAAGGAAGCAATTTAAGGTTTTTCATCCTCCCCCTACTTTTATGAGGTGACCATGAAAGGGGCGAGACAGGTCCTTCAAGATCAGGAGGACAGGCACATGTGAGGGTGGCCAGGTATTGGAATAGGTTGCCCAGGGAGGTGGTGGAGTCACCTGCGACCCGAGCGCCAGAACCCCCCTGCCCACCTTTGCCGAGGGCCTGGTAGGCCCCCAGTTTGTAGCAGCTCTCGCTGTGCCCGTGCGCCTCGCAGTTGTCGCGCAGCACCCGCGCCGCCGCCACGAAGTCCTTCTTCACGGCGTCCAGGTAGTCGGCGAAGCCCTGGCAGCCTGCAAGGCACGGGAT